>VZTO01010464.1:138526-154301 GCA_013400615.1 Syrrhaptes paradoxus | reverse complement strand
GTTCAAGCTGGAACATAGGAGGTTCCACTTGAATATGAGAAAAAACTTCTTTACAGTGAGGGTGACAGAGCACTGGAACAGGCTGCCCAGAGAGGTTGTGGAGTCTCCTTCTCTGGAGACATTAAAAGCCCGCCTGGATGCATTCCTGTGTGGTCTGATCTAGGTGTTCCTGCTCCGGCAGAGGGATTGGACTAGATGATCTTTTGAGGTCCCTTCCAATCCCTAACATTCTGTGATTCTGTGATTTATTACTAAAATTACAGTTGATTATATGCTAAATACTCCCCTTAACAAGTGATTGGATAGTTATTTACATATTATTTTAATAAAATTACATGTAGTTGCATCATGCAATCTCTCTACTGCGCGTATTCAGTGAGTAGGGGTCTGCTCCTGGAGGCCGGTACTGTTTTGTATTGAGGTGTGTTTTGCTGTTGAGATAGTTCACCTAAGGATAGTTCAGCCTTAACTTTGTTTGCCAATTTGGCATCAGAGTCCGTATGTCTAGGTTGTTCCTTAACATAATGCTAGGCCCCTTTGTTCTTTTAATTACTACCAGCCTAGTTTTTCTTAACTAAGATCTAGCAGTACCAGCCAGACCTAGATTAGTATCTAACTGCTAGAAACAGCACATAGTATTTTACAACATTTTTACAATGGAGTTTAACTCTTCTGTACAAGCGCTTGCAGAGCTTGCAGCCTGGCAGACAACAGGAAGAAGAACAGTGAAGAATGTAAGAAACCAAAGGCATTCGCAGGCAGAAACAGGAAGGTACTCTGAGGGCACCTCCAGCCCACAAGAGAGGAGGAAGCTCTGGTTACCTCATGACGCTTGCAACTAGTCGCACGGAAGAAATGAGTTTCAGAACATATGCATGCACTTTGGTAGTTCAGACAGCTTGTTCTCCAGTAGTTCCAGTTAGTAGTTCTCCAGCTATTGGCAGAGCAGCTGAGGCCATGTGCAGGAGCCTTATCTCTCTAATTAGCTATCCCCCAGTTCTGGGTGTTGCAATAATTTTTGGCATGTGCTATTACCTGTAGCAGTGATCAGCACACTGATGAAGAGACAAGGGGAATGTTTCTTGGAAGAAATTATCTAGAACTCAGCTTCTGCTATGAGAGCCCAGTTGCTTAGAAAAAAAAATGTCTGATGGGAGGCAACTTTTAAATTAAAACTAAACCAATCCAAATTTTGTTTTCCACTTGCCTCCTGTACCTAGTACATTAACTTTCTTGTTCACCTCTTGTGTTTAAACCCTCCCCATTTCCCAAAGCCTTCAACCCCAACCATCTCCCAGAAGATCCCCAAAAAAACAAAATTGCACCGATCAACTTGACAAGTGATTCTAGAATCCAATTAATCTGTACAGGCAAGAGGCAATTTTTAGCTTTCAAAAATATTGAATATGCAAAGCCTCAGATGTCTAAACTAATAGTTCCAATTATATACAGTTAGAGGGCAGTGGTACATACCTTGCACAGTTCCTTTCTCACTCAGATGTCTATTATTTGCTATGATCTCAGATATAATTAGATATCAAGGTGGGATTTAGCAAATCCTGTAACTTCAAATCCTTTTTACATTTTGTAGTATGAAATTATGAAGCATAAGCATACTCCTTTTCTCCCAGCTATTCCTAGATGTAAATCAGAAAGCAAATGCATAGAACATTTAAATAAAGCTGAAAAAGGCCACATAAAATGCTTTATTCTTTGGACTCACTGGGAGAAGTTTGATTCCAATACACTGTTTTTACCAGCACAACATATTTCAGGATAACTGGGGTAAATTGACTAAAAATTAAAACTGAATACCACAACAGACAAAGGATGAATACAAGTATATAGGTCTCCACACTCATTTCTTCCTGAAGAATTAGAAATGCTACATTACTTTCTTGAAAGGTAATATGGCCATAGGACAATACATAATTTTAAAATGTGAAATAATTTCATGGGCCATATGCTGCTAAAGGAAATGAGTTTCTGAACTTGTCGTCAAATGCTTCTTGGGGGGTAACTATGGCTTTTTTTTCCTGCAGTATTTTTTCTGAATTGTATACCTCACAAGTGGTGTTTAAAATAATTTATTGGGTAGTATCACCATTCCTCCCTATGTAGGAGGACAGAAGTGAGGGATGGTCTTAAGGATTGCTTCAATGGATCACACAGTGGGGAAGCTTACCTCATAAAAAATGCTGGTGGCTATTTAGGTAGAACAACAAATTTGTAATTCCAGGGAGGCACTTGCTTGACCCAGGGCTCTGCCCTCATAAACTGGGACCCACAGATCTGCTCACAGACTATCTGGAAAAAGGTTTTGAGACCGTGGTTTACATTATCATGGTGAGCATTCCTTCCTAGTTAGTGTCCTTACCCACTTGGCAGCCTCTCCCTCTCCAGATCCAAGCTATCCTTGTCACCTCTGTGATAAAGAAGTAACTGAGATAATTGCATCATGTTATTTGGCCTTCTGTTTTCTAAAACTCCACTTTGCAATGAGTTATTGTGTCCTTCTCACATCAAGTGTTTCATGCATCACAGCTCAAACAGCATTTCTTAGGACCCCTGATGTGAAGTGACATATTCTGTACTTAGTAGAAGTTTTATGTTTTACACTGTAAGATTTATGTTCTTGCTTGTGCAAGGGGTAAGTAAACTACTTGACTGTAATTAGTGTATGGGAGATCAGATTTAGACTTGGTAAACTTCTCAGAATAGCTACAAACTATCAATGGGGTTTGCTGTCCTCCTGTTCCTTCTCTTGAATCAGCATGCTGCTCAACATATAGTTTTGTAATAAGCCACTTAAAGAGCTGATCTTGTTGAAAATTGCTTTTCATGTATACCTGATTTTTTGTTTCATTCCTCGCACCAGCTCACTGTGGGTTTTCACAAGCTCCAATGCTGGTTTAGCAAGGGTGCTTAAAACAGACAGCCAAAGATAGAAAGTAAATGGACTGTGGAAGCTTGAACTTAATATGTAAAATTTCATCATTTTTTTGAGGGAGGAGGAGGGAATGAAGGAACTACTATGTACAGCATGTTGCAGTGGCTGTTGTTTACATTCAGGTAAAAATTCATATTCAAAGTTTAGTCTTTTTTTCTTGTATCTCTTTATCCTCTTTTGTGTTTGTTTCCCTGCTTGTGTGTATGCTTAAAAATCTACCATTTTACTGCTATATTTATTGTCCATTTTTTGACCATTTGAGAAACATGGCCCTAGAGAACACCAATGACTATGTCAATCAAATATTTTTCTCAGAGTTTAGGATTTCCAAACTCCAGAAGTGCTCAAACAATACTTCATTTTCCTGGACATTCCTCTTCTTCCTTCTTCCTTCTTAAGGAGAGTATCAGAGAGAAATATGAACAATTGCTCTTTTTATCAGGTAACAAAAATACCTTGTAAGGGAGATCTTGAATAATTTATTCTGGTTAATTGTATGTGTGATATATTGTGGGTATTTGTTCATTGAAATTGCTGTAAAGAACAATTTATGCTTTAAGAATCTAAAGATTAACAGACAGCCAGGGACACTGAGGCATCCTGCTGTAAGAAACAAGATGTCTCAAGACAGAACGATAAGGGAACGGCATGCGACCAGCAGTTTCAAGGCCGATGGAGCAATTATGTCTTTTGCAAGAAGACCAAGAAGAGCAACATAGATGAAAAACTGCTGCCCTAATCTCTTAAGACGGGATCCCCCCCCCCCCTTAGAGCTGGACCACCGAGCCTGAGAGATCACGTAACCTGGAAGAAACCGACGATAAAAAGGGGACTGTGGAGAGTGTAAGCGCGCGCGGATGGTAGAGCACAGACTCCCGTGGCCGCCCAGCACTGTTTTGCTTGTTGTGCTTACTAATAAATTCTATGATTTGCTAGTTAATAAATTGATTCCTATACAATTTATTGCAGTATGGATAGATTTTTTTCCCCCCAGCAGAAAATAATCTTCTCCTTCATTGAGTAATGTGGCTAGTGCATTCACTCCAGATACAGGAAAGTTGATCTGAGTTCCTTCCTCTTCAGGAGGCTTAGATCTTATGCTTCTAAACAGAGTGCCATAAATACCCAGCTCTCAGATGAGTGGTCTTGCTCTGTGCTTGTAAAGCTGTTTCTCTTTGTCTAAACCAAAAACGTGTTGAGCAAGGGGCTGGAATTCTCCTAAGTGACTGTTCAAACAATGACATTGAAGGTTTCTCTGTTCTGGTTTTGTTCTCAAGGCAGGAACAAAACCAAACCTGGCTTCTGGCAAGTATTCTAGCTGGGAGATGGGGAAATTTCTAGAGTGAGGTGTTCTTGTTGAAGCTGTTTCACCTTCTATGAAATACTTCAATAAAAATCCAGAGGCCAAGATGTGAGACATTGACATGAGATTTTTCTCAGGCCTCGTAAGCTACAGAATAAAAGGATGTTCCTTCATAGTGCAGTTTTATGGTTTCTTGTTTTTCCTAAAACGAAAAATGAAACTTTTATTTCAGGCTGAAAAGATCAGTTTTGTGTTAAATGGACCAGAACTTCTCTGTCTCTTATTTCAAACACAAAGAGAGATGACAAAAGTAAGTTTAGCTTGGTACAAGCCAAAAATGATTTTTCTTTTTTTCTTTGATTCAACAGTAAAAGTCCCAGCTGAATGGAGTGCTGAAGACCTTTGCCCTGCCATTTTTATGAATGTATATATCACTTCTTCATTATTTAAACACCTTTATGTGAACAGCTATCAAGTACTGTATTGCTTGAAAACTGATCACTCTAATATTTGTAATAATTTATAATATTTTATTTATTATATGTGTTGGAATTATATTACATAATATTGTGTCTTTCTTGGTCATGTGAACAGATGAAAATTATTTTCTGTCTCAAATGTAAGTACTAATACTAGTACCAGAATTAGCGTGGCTGCATATTGACATCACCTAATAAAACAATCCTGCTGAACATTTTTTAAAACAAGCAAGTATAGGGGGTGGGACTATAGCCAAATTGTAAGGGATTTTAAATATCTCCATGATTAATTTTTCCTACTATTTACCCAGCTCTGCTCCTGTGCCTGAGTTTACTGAAATTAATAAATCATTGCTGAGTATTTTAGGAGTCTATCCAGCTGTATTTCTCTTTTAGCATTCTCTTGTCAGTATGAAATATTGTGCCAAGAGCTATATCTGTGTAGTTTACAGAATTTAGATAATCATGTAGGAAGAAAAAAAAATTAATAAGAAAATAAAAATGGGTTTATAGTATAGAACTGTCAGTAGCTGCATAAAAAATCACCAAGACACAAGAACTAAAATCTCCTAAGGTAACATTTTATCAATGTTTTGCATGCCAAAACTTTATAGGACATCTCTATAAAACCAAAATAATTTAAAGAAAATGATGGATATATTAATAATTGATTTTGGGGAACAGCAAATGTAGAAAGAGAAGTGTACTGAAACATCAACTAATTATTTTATGTTAAATTTCTTTTCACTCTTGAAATGTTTTGAAAGATCTTTGTGTAAGCCTCATGGTTTTCATCATTTTGAAAGAAAAAAGGGAAAGCATGAAATATAAAATGCTATATTAAAAATTAACTAAAGTTTACATCTAGAAATCAGTAATAATGACCTAGTTTCAATTGTGGCTGCTCTTCTATACTATTCCCACAGGCAAGGATAGTTGTATAATTGAGTTAGTCTGTTTACACAAGTATATACTTTATGTTGTGAATTTTAGAAGAAATTGGTCTTATACTACACAAGCTTTAGTAGAAACACACTGTAAGCCTTGTAAAACAACCTTATCAGTCACAAGACAGCTCATCTACATTATGTAATATCTTGAATTGGTGTTTATAGGTGTTAGATGTGACAATATAATACAAAGCACAACCAAAACAGATGGGGCTCCAACAGGATTTGTAAAATGGGTTACTTCACTGCTGGCAGCCTAGATCTCATTTCAGAGAAAAAGCAAAGCAGAATTGAGGAAGAAGAGGAAAAAGAAAAAGGTCATATACAAGACTGGAAAAACACAATCCAGAAACTTTTGTTTGCATGTTTTTGCTCATTAATTTTGTGGTTTTGAAGTAATATGGCACCCTTCTGGCCTAAAGTAGAGGAATTGCCTACAAGAGGATATCTCTATTTTACTTTTAGGATATAACCTTGGTCTTATTGCATGTTTTGTGTATCAGAGAAGGAACTGAGAAGGTAGATAGCATTGTGAATGCTCAAAGCTGTATAGGCATTACTTAATCAATGGGCATATCCCAACCTCCTTCCTCACAAAGGCATTTATCAATGTTTTAAACAATGACAGTGAATTATTTTGGTATCTTTTTCAAAAATAGGAGGCTTGCTTTTAATACTAATGTAAATAATATTATTGGAAATGTATAGAAATAATGTTACCAGAACAGGCAAAGCTTCACTAGGCTTATAGAAAATGTCACCTTTTTAATATGCTGCACACAAACTTCTGGGTTTTAAAAATCAAAGTATGGACATGGCACAACTAAGACCTCTGTTAAAAAACTAATTAATAGTTTCATTGTATTTCATAACTTGTCTTGCTTGCATCAGTGGAACTACTCATGCTGAAAGCTTAGATGTGATTTGCAAAAGCAAGGTCTTCATTAGTAATTGTTAATACCCATGGACATTTTTTTTTAAAGAAGCAAGATCACTGACATGATCTCCTTTAGAAAAATAAATCAAGTGAAGCACTTAAATGTGTCTTTTCTTCCAAGTAAAAGCATCCTCACTCCTTTTCTTAAAGTTATTTCTGAACTTTTTTTATTAATTCCTCTACCTTTTTGCTCCCCTTCCTCTGGTCCCTTCCTGCTGCCACATTGTAGATTTACCTCAGACAGATCTTTTTGTTGTGAATATTGCACACTTTCTTTTGCATTTGATATATCTGTCCTTGAGGGATGTTAGCTTTTGTTTCATTGCCACTTCTTCTGTTTCACCCACTTCCTATCTTGTAGGCAGCCAGTGGTCTCACCACTGGACATCTGAAGCTGGTCATACTGAAAAGCCTTCTTAAGTTAGCACACAGTTTTAATGGAAAGACATTACTTCATGATTTTGTACAAAGTGCATCAAATACATGAAAGGGAGTGGAATTGTTTCTCCAAATACTTTGGTAGTTTTGATTTATAACTCCACTGACCTTTTGCCTGAGATTTTTTTTTTTATTGTTATAGTTTGTTTGGGGTATACCAGAGACTGCAGATTTTTACTTGTTCAGATTGTGGTGTTATTTAGCCTAACAGTGACTTTTGCATTCTTGATACTGTTGGCTCACGCTGTACTTCAGGGTTAAGATAACAGGGAAACCAGAGAACAGGCTGGCTTGTAGTAATCATACACATGGCTTGCAAACAAATTATCTGGATAACTACCAAAATATATGGTCAATGGGATGAATACTGTACACGTTCAGCTATGTTTCCCATCAGGTAAAAAAATAAGCAAAAACCCACACAGTGTACACCCTTGTATGAGTTTAATGTTAAATACAATGTCTGAGCTACTATTTATAAAGGAAAAAACCTACTCTGGCTTTTGCCAGGTTACACAACTGTTTTACCAAATGAGAAACAACCATAAAAGATGAGCTATAAACAGTTAAAAAGCCAAACCCCTTTTCTTAGCCATAGGGGCACTGGACAGGAGACTGTGGGAAAGTGATGTAGAAGGAAGACACCTGTATGGAGTCTGGAAGTTAGGTTGTTGTATTCAAGCTCAGGATGCTTTTGCTAAGAGTTAGATTAGACAGTTGCATACACTCACTAATTATTGCAAATGTCACTTTCTTTTATGTTTAGTTCCTTAAGATTAAAGAATTTCTTGGTTTAAGAAGACTGAATGAACATTGCATTAACCCTCGGTTCCAATCATCTGAAGGGAAAAAAATGCAGGCACCCAAATCTAATTACATCTGTGAGGTTAAACATGGTTGTGCAGCAATAGCTGAGCAAACACTACATGAGTTTGCTTGGGTACAGGAAGCAGTGTAGTTGCAGCATCATGAAACTCTGCATGTGCTAATTTTCTCTCTTTTTCAGCCTCTCATTTAGAGTTTGGTCACAAATCAAAACAGTACCTCATAGCTTGCAGTATAAATGAGATGTGGTCTACTGATGGAATTAGTCCCCAGTTTCTAAGGGCTAATCTTGCAAGGTGCTGAGTGCTTCCCACCCTATCAATTTCAGCTAAACTGAGAGTACCTGACAATTCCTTTGGGGTTACAAATTCTTAGTTATGATCAGGCACAGGTCGGCTTCAATGGAGGTTGTTATAGCGCGAAAGCATCAGTGCCTGATAACAGATGGTGACATGGTGAATCATATTTACTGTTGCAGAAAATGGACTAAATGGAATATTTTTAGCAAGGTAAGTATTTTACACTTTAAGTACTTTCTGGCATGACTATTTCCAACTAAGAAATTGCAATCTGGATATAGGCAACAGAGGAGTTTTGTTTTAGGGCTATTTAACCATCTATTTGCTCAGAAACTGAGAAATTTGCCAGGTAATAAGTTAAGGTATGGTAATTGACACCAGTAATACTAACGATTTCAGAAACAGTCTGGGTGCCCTTGAGCCATTCACTAAACATTATCGTCTGGGACTGAATGTGAATTGGGAAAAGCTGTGCTAATGTGCTGTCTGAGGGCTGTGAGTGCAGCTATTACGTGAGCATAGGTAAGCCATCCAGGTTCCCTCCGCAGTGAATAGGAGCAGTAAAGCTCTCGGGAAGGGGATTTAGAATAGTTGTAAAGAGAACACTGCCCATGGCGAAGTAAGGAATAGAGCTGAAATTCTGCCTCTTGCCTGGGTTTGGGCGCTTATCTACCACCACATCTATCTATTCCCACTGATTGGGAAGCCATTTGTTATGCTCAGGAAGGATAGAGTGCATTCAGCACTGACCACTGCTTGAGCTTAGAGTATAACTCTGGTCAAGAGACAGTTAGCGTCAACTTACTCACAGAATCATATAATAGTTTGGGTTGGAGGGGACCTTAAAGATCATCTATTTTCAACTCCCCTGCTGTGGGCAGGGTTGCCAACCCCTGGAGCAGGCTGCCCAGGGCCCCATCCAGTCTGGTCTTGAACACATCCAGGGATGGGGCATTCACAACTTCTCAGGGTAACCTCTTACAATGCCTCACCACCCTCACAGGAAAAAAATTCTTCCTAATATCTAATCTAAATCTACATCAGCCTATGAGTATACACTCACAACTCTCAACTTGTAGAGAAATATTCTAGCTACCAGGCTGCAGACTAATTGAAATGGAGGTTACCATTACTTGCCCTACTGAGCATTGCCACTGTGCAGCCAGAACATCCACTATTCATGGGAATAACAAGGATGCTGGCAAGAGGCAACTCACTTCAGTATCTGGCAGAAAGTAGGGTTCCCCTTCTGGATTTTTTTGTGACTGACATCAGAAAGCCATGGATAAAAGGTTTAGAAATATTCCTGCTTGCCTCATAAAACTCCAGTTTCTGTAGAGAAAGCTCAATTTTAGCCTCCTTGGCAAAGTACACTTGATTATTTACTGCATAGACGACAGGGTCAGATAAAACTGTTGGGGAGCCCTCCCATTGAGGTATGAGTTTCAGAAAGGACCCCCTTGCTCTCTAAACTTCTTCTCAGAGAGGAGCCTAAGTGTGGCTGGATCCATTCCTAGTCCCAGAATTGAGCAGCGGTTTATGCCTAAACAATTATACATATGCAATGATTTGGTATAAGGTGTATACTGAAGCATTGCGTATTATTAAAACAAAAGCTGTGATCTTATTGTTGATGGAGTTGTAAGTAAAACTGACTAAATACCACCAGGATCTGGATTCCTTTTCAATTTTGGTTGCATTATGCCAATTTATCTTTTGACTTTCAGTGGGTAAGGTGCTTTCCTTGCCTTCTCTTATAATTGTTGCTACCATAGATTGCATCCACAGTTGAGCGTGGATACAACTAACAGCTAGAAAAATACTATTTTGGGCTACACCAAGTGCATCCAAAATGAATTTCATTAATTGTTTCCCACTGAGGCGATATACCAGGTAAGACCCATTGGTGAGTTCCTAATGCTGACAGAGAAGACAGCAATGGGTGTAAACAGCATTGTTAAAATGAACACAGCATTTCCATTTGTCATCCTGCAGGGTGCTGTAAGAGAAAAATAGGTATTTGCTTTGGTGGGGAGAGCCCAAACAGGTTACCCCATTAAAAAGAGGGGAAAATCCATCACGCACTAATTCTGTGGTTTGCAGCACTGTTATCAGTAGCTTCCCAGCCGAGTGGGCCACAAGGTTTTGCATATTTTCTGCAACTCCTCTTAGGTAAGCATACCATTTTCTGATAGTGGGTTTTTGTGCAATTCCTTCTGGGGGAGCTCAGTCCCTTTTAGGATTGCTTCTAGTAAATTAAACGGTCCTCTAGCTTGCACAGTTTATCCCTGATGTATTTTCAATTCGTTTAATTGCTCGGACTAAAGATAAAAGTCCCTCTTCCCATTCAGAGTATCGTTCAGTTTAAATGCAGTTGAGCTAAACAACAAAAGTCTTCTTGGCCCATGGAGGCCAGTTTGGAATAAGTTACAGTAAGTAGCATGTTCAGTGAAACCCTATTCGGCTACAATAGGGTCGTGGGGGTGTACTGGTCCCAGTGACTAATGTGTATTTAATTCTTCAGTTAGAGTATTTACCACCTCTTCATGTACTTATTTCCACTCACTGGGTTTGCCTTTCAGTAGAAGTGACTATAATGGATGGGAACAGATAGAAAACCCAGGTACCTGCTTCCTCCAATATCCTAGAGTTCCTGTTAATTTTTGTAACTCCTTTCTTGATTGGGGTATTTGCAGCTCTTCAATTTTTCTTAAGGTATCCGCAGGAATCACTGCACTGCCTGCTATCCACCAAGTATCTAAAAAATTTCATTTCTTTACTTGGTCCCTGACATTTTCCGGGTGGAATCTCAAGTTCTGCTTTATTTAGAGCGTGCCACACTGCTGCTGCTGCTTCTCCCGCCTTCTCAGGGGAAGTTCTTCCAACTAGAATATATCTTCGGCGAGTGAGACTGTAAAAGTTGCTCAAGTGGAGCATGAGCAGTTGTGGGTGAATGTATGTTGTATTCCCTCCCGAGTGAAAGCAAACTTTTCTTTATTGTCTTTCTTCAAGGGAACCATAAAGAACATATCATTCACATCTAGCGTTGCCCTCCATGGGTGTGCACTGCTTGCAAAGTAGCTGTGAAGTTTGCAATGTTTGGCCCAGCAGCTGTCAGAGGGGCTGTGTGAGCACGGAGGCGCCGGTAATCGGCGGTTAAACGCCACCTCCCGTGTAGTTCCCGAACCGGCCAAACAGGTCAGTTACATGGGGAGTGGGTTCTGGAGATAACTTGTCGTTTCTCCAACTCAGCTGTGACCTCACCAATTCCATTTCATACCGCAGCACTAATCAGATACTGCGGTAGGTTGGCAATTTCGGAATCAGGGAGCACATGGGCTTCACGAAGTATCCGCAGCGCAACCTCCCGGTTCCCGCCGGGACTGGGATCGATGCTCGAGCCCAAGGACCACACGCTGCCGTTCGGCGGGCGCTGGGTTCATCCACTTAAAAGATCGAACCCTAAAATATTTTCATTATGATCTGTAATTGCAAAGCAAGTAGTCGACGTGTGCTTCTCACCCGACAGCTATAAATTCACTTTGGCCGTCCGGCACACAGCGGCCTCTCTGCTCACATCGGTAATTTTAACTCTTTGCCGTCCAGGTCGCACACCCAGCTTCTCGGCATCTTGTTGTGTTAGTACTGAAACTTCAATTCCCGTATCTGTTAGAAACATCACCAATTGTCTTCGCTGGAATTAAAATGTATGGGCCATTATCACTTATCCATTGGTAAGCCTCCACTTTCCGGACAGGCAGGCCCAATTGCCTTCCGGACATCATTTGTTTTTGGCTTCATGTCCTGTGATTCCTCCCTTAGGGGGAGGAAGGGGTTATCTCCCTTTCTGGGGGTCGGCGCTGGAGGAGTTGAAATAGGCTCCGTCCTTTGACTGTCATCTAGTTCCTGGAATGCTTCAATTAGACTCAAGATAATGCCAGTAGACTGACCTTCAGTCAGGCTCCGGGAATGCCTAGGGCTAGTGCAGTCTTCCACAATTCATTCCTCTGCTCTCGAGATTCCGTTTGTGGGTTTTTTAAATTTGTTTACCTTTAATCTAGTTTCTGTTCCCTGTTTCACAGGATTTACTTTGTTGTCTTCTCCCCGGAGCTTCAGGTTTTCTTTTTCACCTGGTGCATCCTTACAACCCATTTCATACTGTGACTAACAATGCTGTGCATTTAGGGAATTGTTTAAGAGCATTATTGCCCTGTTTTTTTATCAATAGCTTCTCAACCAAAGCAGTTGTTAAAGCCCATTCAGAGAATTTGGGATTCAATCCATGCATCTGTAAATAATCAGTGATACTACTGGCCATCCTGTGCTATGACAATTTGTCGTGGAATGAGTCATAGTTACGCACTTCACTCACACGAGAGAAGCAGAAATATATTTTATTTATATAAAACAGTGAGTTAACAAAATTCAAAGGTTAATGCAACAGTGATTTAACGGGATTTGATGGTGAGGTACACTTGATTATTTACTGGATATAATCAGTGATACTACTGGCCATCCTGTGCTATGACAATTTGTCGTGGAATGAGTCATAGTTACGCACTTCACTCACGCGAGAGAAGCAGAAATATATTTTATTTATATAAAACAGTGAGTTAACAAAATTCAAAGGTTAATGCAACANTCTAAAAAATTTCATTTCTTTACTTGGTCCCTGACATTTTCCGGGTGGAATCTCAAGTTCTGCTTTATTTAGAGCGTGCCACACTGCTGCTGCTGCTTCTCCCGCCTTCTCAGGGGAAGTTCTTCCAACTAGAATATATCTTCGGCGAGTGAGACTGTAAAAGTTGCTCAAGTGGAGCATGAGCAGTTGTGGGTGAATGTATGTTGTATTCCCTCCCGAGTGAAAGCAAACTTTTCTTTATTGTCTTTCTTCAAGGGAACCATAAAGAACATATCATTCACATCTAGCGTTGCCCTCCATGGGTGTGCACTGCTTGCAAAGTAGCTGTGAAGTTTGCAATGTTTGGCCCAGCAGCTGTCAGAGGGGCTGTGTGAGCACGGAGGCGCCGGTAATCGGCGGTTAAACGCCACCTCCCGTGTAGTTCCCGAACCGGCCAAACAGGTCAGTTACATGGGGAGTGGGTTCTGGAGATAACTTGTCGTTTCTCCAACTCAGCTGTGACCTCACCAATTCCATTTCATACCGCAGCACTAATCAGATACTGCGGTAGGTTGGCAATTTCGGAATCAGGGAGCACATGGGCTTCACGAAGTATCCGCAGCGCAACCTCCCGGTTCCCGCCGGGACTGGGATCGATGCTCGAGCCCAAGGACCACACGCTGCCGTTCGGCGGGCGCTGGGTTCATCCACTTAAAAGATCGAACCCTAAAATATTTTCATTATGATCTGTAATTGCAAAGCAAGTAGTCGACGTGTGCTTCTCACCCGACAGCTATAAATTCACTTTGGCCGTCCGGCACACAGCGGCCTCTCTGCTCACATCGGTAATTTTAACTCTTTGCCGTCCAGGTCGCACACCCAGCTTCTCGGCATCTTGTTGTGTTAGTACTGAAACTTCAATTCCCGTATCTGTTAGAAACATCACCAATTGTCTTCGCTGGAATTAAAATGTATGGGCCATTATCACTTATCCATTGGTAAGCCTCCACTTTCCGGACAGGCAGGCCCAATTGCCTTCCGGACATCATTTGTTTTTGGCTTCATGTCCTGTGATTCCTCCCTTAGGGGGAGGAAGGGGTTATCTCCCTTTCTGGGGGTCGGCGCTGGAGGAGTTGAAATAGGCTCCGTCCTTTGACTGTCATCTAGTTCCTGGAATGCTTCAATTAGACTCAAGATAATGCCAGTAGACTGACCTTCAGTCAGGCTCCGGGAATGCCTAGGGCTAGTGCAGTCTTCCACAATTCATTCCTCTGCTCTCGAGATTCCGTTTGTGGGTTTTTTAAATTTGTTTACCTTTAATCTAGTTTCTGTTCCCTGTTTCACAGGATTTACTTTGTTGTCTTCTCCCCGGAGCTTCAGGTTTTCTTTTTCACCTGGTGCATCCTTACAACCCATTTCATACTGTGACTAACAATGCTGTGCATTTAGGGAATTGTTTAAGAGCATTATTGCCCTGTTTTTTTATCAATAGCTTCTCAACCAAAGCAGTTGTTAAAGCCCATTCAGAGAATTTGGGATTCAATCCATGCATCTGTAAATAATCAGTGATACTACTGGCCATCCTGTGCTATGACAATTTGTCGTGGAATGAGTCATAGTTACGCACTTCACTCACGCGAGAGAAGCAGAAATATATTTTATTTATATAAAACAGTGAGTTAACAAAATTCAAAGGTTAATGCAACAGTGATTTAACGGGATTTGATGGTGAGGTACACTTGATTATTTACTGGATAGAGGACAGGGTCAGATAAAACTGTCAGGGATACCCTCCCATTGTATTACAAGGTTCAGAAAGGGCCCCATTGCTCTCTAAACTCCTCCTGCAGGTGTGGCTGGATCCATTCCTAGTCCTAGACTTGGCTAACTGTTTATGTCTAAAGGATTGTATATGTGCAATCAATCCTTTACATCACCTAGTTAAAATTTCATAGTTTAGCATGCTATTAATATCTTACTGAGAATCTGTTGCAGCAAGAATCTTTCAACCTCGAGCAACAACCTTGAGAGGCATCCCTACTCAAGGGGAGATCCTGGTGTGCAGCCCACTGCCATGCAGGATAGCTCAACATGCCCTGTGCTGTCCACTACTTACAGAGTAAGATGATTGACTTATATTAATATTTGCACACTAGCTGTATTTTGGTTAGTGCATGCTCAGCTAGCCCTCAGCTGTGCAAGACAGCCCTTGGGTGTTGTGTTGTTATCTGTCTCCCCCAATCCACTCAGAGCTGGATGCAGCCATCACGATCAGATGCCATGAGCATTATGGCCACCACTGGCAGTTATGGTTTGAACAGGGTTGTGGGAGATAAAAGTTGGGGAGGGAAGCACACCATCATACCAATGGGCAGACAGATGATGCAGAGCCTCAGAGCATGCTGCTGCTCTAATGGTCCCCCAGCACCAACTGTAAAAACCCGCCTCTGCCCACTGATAAGTTGGAAGAGGAGATCCACCACCAGATGGCAGATGACAACAAGCTCTTTTGTGAAGAGTTCAACGCTCTCCCACCCAGCATGTCCCGTACAGGCCATGTGTGAAGCTGCTTCTGAGGAGGAGAACAAGAACAGATAAGTGAACATTTTGGCCTGTGATCATTCCAGGGCTCACCTGCCTCCTGTCGAGGGAGTTCCTGACTCCAGCTACATCAACACTTCATTAGTGGGTACCAAGAGAAAAACAAGTTCATTGCTGCACAATGACCAAAGGAAGAAACCTTTGAAAGATTTTTGGAGGACGACTTGGGAGCAAAATACAGCAACAATTACCATGGTGACCAACCTGAAAGAGAGGAAAGAGTGTAAGTATGCTCAGTACTGGCCAGATCAAGGGTGCTGGACATACAGTAATATCTGACTGTCCATGAAGGATGTGACCATCCTGGTGTATTACACCATGCGGAAGTTTTGCATCCAGCAGGTGGGTGACATCATGAACAAGAAGCCTTAG
>VZTO01010464.1:21952-137381 GCA_013400615.1 Syrrhaptes paradoxus | reverse complement strand
CAGGGTCAGATAAAACTGTCAGGGATACCCTCCCATTGTATTACAAGGTTCAGAAAGGGCCCCATTGCTCTCTAAACTCCTCCTGCAGGTGTGGCTGGATCCATTCCTAGTCCTAGACTTGGCCAACTGTTTATGTCTAAAGGATTGTATATGTGCAATCAATCCTTTACATCACCTAGTTAAAATTTCATAGTTTAGCATGCTATTAATATCTTACTGAGAATCTGTTGCAGCAAGAATCTTTCAACCTCGAGCAACAACCTTGAGAGGCATCCCTACTCAAGGGGAGATCCTGGTGTGCAGCCCACTGCCATGCAGGATAGCTCAACATGCCCTGTGCTGTCCACTACTTACAGAGTAAGATGATTGACTTATATTAATATTTGCACACTAGCTGTATTTTGGTTAGTGCATGCTCAGCTAGCCCTCAGCTGTGCAAGACAGCCCTTGGGTGTTGTGTTGTTATCTGTCTCCCCCAATCCACTCAGAGCTGGATGCAGCCATCACGATCAGATGCCATGAGCATTATGGCCACCACTGGCAGTTATGGTTTGAACAGGGTTGTGGGAGATAAAAGTTGGGGAGGGAAGCACACCATCATACCAATGGGCAGACAGATGATGCAGAGCCTCAGAGCATGCTGCTGCTCTAATGGTCCCCCAGCACCAACTGTAAAAACCCGCCTCTGCCCACTGATAAGTTGGAAGAGGAGATCAACCACCAGATGGCAGATGACAACAAGCTCTTTTGTGAAGAGTTCAACGCTCTCCCACCCAGCATGTCCCGTACAGGCCATGTGTGAAGCTGCTTCTGAGGAGGAGAACAAGAACAGATAAGTGAACATTTTGGCCTGTGATCATTCCAGGGCTCACCTGCCTCCTGTCGAGGGAGTTCCTGACTCCAGCTACATCAACACTTCATTAGTGGGTACCAAGAGAAAAACAAGTTCATTGCTGCACAATGACCAAAGGAAGAAACCTTTGAAAGATTTTTGGAGGACGACTTGGGAGCAAAATACAGCAACAATTACCATGGTGACCAACCTGAAAGAGAGGAAAGAGTGTAAGTATGCTCAGTACTGGCCAGATCAAGGGTGCTGGACATACAGTAATATCTGACTGTCCATGAAGGATGTGACCATCCTGGTGTATTACACCATGCGGAAGTTTTGCATCCAGCAGGTGGGTGACATCATGAACAAGAAGCCTTAGCGCCTGGTGACTCAGTTCCACTTCACCAGCTGGCCCAACTTCAGGGTCCCCTTCACCCCCAGGATGCTGAAGTTCTTGAAGAAGGTGAAGACATGTAAACCCCAATATGCAGGAGCAATAGTAGTGCACTGCAGTGCTGGAGTAGGACACACGGGCACTTTTATCATCATCGATCCATGCTGACATGATGCACGTGGAAAGGAAGGTGGACATTTATGGTTTCATGAGTGGGATCCAGGCTCAGTGCTGCCAGATGGTACAGACAGATGTACAGTATGTCTTTACATACCAAGCACTTCTGGAGCACTGTGAAATATGTCCACATGATTCATGTCAATATGAAACAATGAGGACATACAATGGGGCGTTGCCCTCTTTGTGAGGGTGGCCTTTGAGTATTTTGATTGTCCTTGTATAATTGTGGGTAGTGGAATGGTATGTATATAGTTCATGTCTGCTGCCAATTTAATGTTAACCACACAGTGTTAAGTGTGAAAAGCTTGGGTGGAGGGTCTGGAGAGTTACTGGAAAGTTAATTATACAGTGTTAAGAAAGTGTGAATAGCTTGTGGGGAGGGTCTGGGAAGTTACTGGAATGTTGATTACACAGTGTTACTGGAACTTATTGGCATAGATCCACCTGTTATCATGAATATGTATGGACATGAGGGATAAAAACTGGAAAAAGGAAATGTAAGGTGCTCATGTCTTTTGCAACATGGGCCCAGCGCTGTTTGCTTGCCTTTTATTCGCTAAATAAATTGGAAATTTGGAATCCCATTTGGGACTAAATAATTTATCACAAGCACTATCTCTATGGTGACATAGAGCTGGAGGTGATCTCATTAGAGATCCATCTCCAGAAGATCTACAAAAAATGTGCCAGGGACCAGCAGCAACGGGCTGGTAGAGGAGTTCAAAATTCAGAACGACAAGATCAGAACAGGCAACTTGCCGGCAAACATGAAGAACAGGATGCTTCAGACAATTCCATACAAATTCAAGCAAGTAATCATTTCAGTGAAGAGGTGAAGAGAACACAGACTGTATAAATGCTTCCTTCATTGATGATTATCACTACTAGAAGGAATCCCATATCACCAGCCAAGGGCCACTGGAGCACAGGATAGAGGACTTTTGGAGGATGATCTGGGAATGGAAATCCTACTCAATAGTGATGCTAATGGAGCTTGAGGGGAGAGGGCAGAAGTGTGGCCAGTACTGGCCATCACAAGCATGGGTGGAAGAAATCATAGATGACACAGTTAACCATCTGATTTCTATCCTTGGGTGAGCTGTAAGATATCAAAAAAGATTACAGCTGTCATCAAGGTGAGCACATTGTCATCTGGGTACTCAGATGCTGGGAGAGTGAGGCTCAGTAGCCTGGATCTAGAGGGTGGAGAAGCCAGACAGTAGGGATCCATTTCTAGGGAAGGAGGCATCGATAAAGCAATTAGAAAAGGGCCAGAAGATCGCAAACTCTGGAGATGGCTCCTAGCAGATGTAAGGAAGAGGCTGTATGTATTCCTTGTATCCCTACAAGGAAGACATTGCATGTAATCCAGGGAAGTGGGTCAGTTTACAGCAAGGTATCCAGTACCTGAGGGAACTGGCTGTGCAGGAGGTGGTCTGTTATGACGTGAGAAACTCACAGTTACCCAAAGATCCAGAGGAAGTCTGGTGCACATGGCCCATGTGGCAGAAGGTTCTACAGAGTGCACCACCGTCACATTCTCACTCACTAGCAGACTTCACTGTTGTAATCTAGGAGAAAGAAGGGGAAGAGTGAGCGATTGGTTGTTGTGGTGTTTGCCAGCCAGGGTCAAAACTATGACAGAGTTGTTGAGGAAAGGAAAAAGGAATAGGAGAAACGAGGCTAACAGGCAGAGACTGAAAGATAGATGACATTAGTGAAGGAGGAAAAATAAGAACAAGTTAAAACCATCATTACAAATGAGTAATGCTAAGAGTTACAGTAAATTGTATTGTCATTTGGGACTCTGATTTCAGGATTTATTGAACATTGCTAGGAGCATTTTTATTATGGCAGCAGCCAGGCTTAGCTATTGTGGGCCTCAGTGACATCTGGAAGGATGAGCACTTGGTCTTTGATGGAATGTTAGAGGTCACTGTCATAGCAAGCCACAAGTTCTGAGTCCTGCCTTCGAAAAGTCTTGCTGCAGCAGAAGATAATTTAGTGACCAGCACTGAAAAGTAGTCTGGAAATGTCCCTTCAAAGAGAAATTATTTTCTTAGAAGCAGAGAGTCTGTCACATGATAGATTTTTGTTCTCTTTGAACACTACCTGTTTTTCCTTACAATTTTGCTTCTGTTCCCTCCTTTAGACAAAAAATCTTGTCAAGATAGGAATAAATATGAAACATTTTTATCCTTATAGAAAGCAATGATTGTGTTTGTCCCATGTTCGAAATCAACATGATTAATACAGACTTGCTTAATGAAAAAATGCTAACGTGACTGAGCCCAACAATGAATAATCCATGGAAGCTGTTTAGAGCTGGGTGAATAGATAAAAACTGAATTTTGTGAATATTCTTTGAAATTTTTTAGTCGTATCTGTTTCTACTATGTCCATATGCCGTGTTTATTAATTAGTCACTTTGCAATTTGATGAAAAATATTTGGGCACGCAGACTTGATCATTTGCCCAGAGTTACATTACGGCTATTACTTGCATAGTATTAGTGCCCAAGGCTCCTGCGTGAATTGGTGGCGACTGCCCAGGCACTGCACCGACAGCCCGAGTCCTCTCCCGAAGCCGTTAGGTCTGAGACAGCTTTGTTGGAGAGAGAGGGGAGAGGAACTCGATTAAAAGCCACCGTGGTCAGAACTATGAACACGTTAATTATTTTTATTTTCCACGGGCACGCACCCCGTCGACAGGACGGCGGCGGAGGCCGGGCTGCCGTGTTCTCCTGCCGGGGAAGGGCCAGGCTCTCCCCAAGGAGCCGCTTTGCCGGTGCCCGCCCGCGGCGCTGGGCAGCAGCGCGGCTGCCGCGGGTGCGGAAGGGTGCGGGCGCCTGCGGAAGGGGGCCGGCGGCGGGGAGAGCCGCGGGGGCCGCCCGCAGCGCCAGCAGCCGGCGGGGCCCGAGGGCGGCTGCCGGGGGAGGGCGACACGGCCCGGGCAGGTTTCCCCGGGGCAAAGAGCGAGCGGGCTCCGGTTCCCCGCCCAGCTCCGCGGCCCCTGCCGGCCGGGAAGCGCCCCTCTCCCCGGTGCCCCGCCGCCGCTGGCGGTGCGCAGCGAAGCGCGGCCCGCTTCTTCCCCGGTGTCGGCCTGGGAGCCGCCCTGATCACTTGCCATTTGCATTTCTCCGCCGCTTGGGAGGAGGCGGCAACCTATGCCCGGGGCCGGGGCGGGGGAAAGGAGGCGAGGACCGGCAGCAGGGTCGCAGCTATCGAGCCCGGCGCCTCCGGGGCCGCCTGCACGATTCTGTGCATCCGCCTTTTCCTTCCCTCGCGCCGCCTCCGCCGGGGGAGCCGGCGGGGGCCGTACGTGCCGGGCCGGGAGCGAGGGGAGGGTCTGCGGCTCGGCGTCGCTGCAGCAGCGTCGGCCCCGCTGCGCCGCCAGGGACCGGGTGCGGGCGCCTCCGCCGCCGGCACTCCCGCTGCTGCCGCCGCTGCTGCTGCGCGGCGATTGCCGCTGCTGGCGGGAGGGGCAGGGATGTGAGCGGTCGGGTTGGCTTGGCCCCCTCCCTTTTTTTTTTTTTTTTTTCCTTTTTATCTCTCCTCCAAAAGAATAGACCAAACCAGCCAACCAACCCCAAAAAACCCAGAGGGTGTGGGGGGGTGGGGGGATCCCGGGTCGCCGCCACCACCACCCTCCGTTCCATCCATTGTGAAGAAATTGCCATTCGCCGGCAGCGGCGGCACATCTGGGCGGGCACATTTGGGCATGCAACATCGGCTCCCGCCGCCTTCCTCCGCCGTCCTCCAGCCGGCCGAGCGGATCCCTCCGGGCTGCCGGGGAGGCTCCTGCTCGCCAGCCCCAGGGTCCGTCTTTCGGACAGAATATTAAAAACTGGCAGCGCGGGGGGTGGTGGGGTGGGGTGGAAATAAAGGCTGCCTTTTTTTTCCCCTGGGATTTATTTAATGGGGATGTGTTCAAGACAAGAGAGGATTCAGAAGGATATTGACGTTGTGATCCAAAAGTGCAAGGCGGAGAAGGACTGCCTGTTTGCAGGTGAGTTTCACGGGCCCCAGGTTGGCGGCGCGGAGGCTGCCGCCGCCGCCCGCCCAGACCCCGCTCGCTCCCTCCCTTCCTTCTTCCCTCCCGCCGCGGCGCGGCTGCCCGGGCTGTGCCCGTGCCCTTCGCCGCGGTTCCCGGGAGCGGGGGCTGCTGCCGAGCCGCCGTGTGGCTGCCTTCAGCCCCATCCTCCTCCTCCTCCTTCTTTCCTTTCGAGGGCATGTGAGGGCAGATGGAACCCGGCGCCGGCCGGGAAAGGGGAGGGGGGACATCCCAAGCCAGGGAGCGTGGCAGTGGCCACACGCGAAACCGGGCGAGTGCGGGTGTGCGTGTGTGCGTGCCCCCCCCGTCCGGTGCCGGGCGCCGCCCGCAGCTCCCAGTGCGGGCGCTACACCGAGCGCAGCCCGGGCGGTTTTCGCTCCATCGGGCGCTTACGCGGCTGTTTCGGGGGCGGGCGGGCTCCTGCCATCCCCGGTGCGTGCTCGTGTCCCCGCACGCCCGCCCGGCTTCGGGACCAGGGGCACGGGCAGTGTTGGCAAGCGTCCCCCCCGTTTCGTGTGTTCTGCCGCCCCGCCCCGGCCAGGGTTCCGCGGGCTCGCCGGCGGTGCCGGTGCGGTGCTGGCCGCGATGAGCCGTGGCAGGAGCCCGGCTGGTGGCTGCCTGTTGCCGTTTGTAACAATGGAAATCCCTGCCGTTGCCATAGCACCGGGCACTTGTTGCGGAGGGCTGGCGAGGGGGGGGCGGGAGATGCTGCATTTCCTCTGGTTCACCTCGGCCCCCCAACCCCGTGTCGGTAGCTGAACTGTGGTCTGTAAAACCTCGGCTGTTTCAGCCAGAATAAAAGGCGAGTTGTAATAACACAGTGCCTTGTCTTTCAGATTTCAAGTACTCAGACTCCACCTTTACCTTCACTTATACTGGAGGCTCCAAAAGGTACTCTTTTTTTTTTTTTTTTTTCACAGTAATGACTCTCTTCATTTCCTGCTGGCAGTGAGGTGCAGTGGTTCAATACCGCGGCAGGCTTTTTGTTTTGTTTTGTTTCCGGTAAATCATGTGCCTTCGTGTAAACGTAAACCGAGGAGGACGTGTTGGAGAGGTGATCAGAAAGGTGATCCTGGTTGTCAGAGGGCCTCTCCCGAGTGCTGTTCTCTGATCCTTCACTGCTTCTCTTTTTTTTTAATGAATGTGGATATGTATAATTTATGCTGAAATTTCTGCTTCTGCATTAACAGAAACACAGCAAAGGCATCAACATATGATATAAAGTTAATTCATGTTAAAAAACTCTGAAAAGTTGTGATTTTAATAACAAAAAGGCCAGATTTCACATCAGCATGTTATTCTTTTGCATGAAAGCCGTATTTAGTCCCATGACAGATATGAATCTGTCTGCAATTGACCAAATCGAATTCCTGAGACATTAAGTGACATGTCAATATGGCTTATAAGGCTAAAAAATGTTTTTGTTGAATGTTAGTTTAAATATTATTTCTAAGTGGTTCCAAGCTTTTGTTTATAAACTGGATTGTACATGTACACATTTTAATTGTATTTCAGTATTTTTTGTGTTTGTTTTCAAAAGGAAATAGATGTGAAAGCTGGAACATACTTTATTTTCATTTCCCTGACTCTTGGTTGCCTTTTACTTAATAAGGTATTAACAGTATATGCTACATCGTTCTCTTATCTTTTAGTTGAATTTTATTAGACTTGGCAAGAAATATTTTTTTTCCCCCATTCGTCTGGTATCTTCAGCAATTGTTTTTCTCTCCAGATTACATCAAGTTAAAGTACTGTATTGTTTGCAAGTGAACCTTTCAGTCCAGGCAGTACTCCCACGGACATCGGTTCTCCCCTGTGCATGCTTTGGGGTCTGGCTGCAGGACCAGGCTCCCACACGGTCACCAGGCTACGAGGTTGCTCAGATAAATGCTTTCCCACCTCACTACCCTGCCTCTTTCAGTTGCCTCTGAAGGAAAAGACAACTTCTCTTATTTTCAGTGGAATAGCATAGTTCACCCAGGAGCTGAGAATGGATGTATTTTTAGGTTGCTAGTAGTATACTTTTTCATTTAGGGTTTTAGTGTATGTTTTGTTTTGGTCTTGTTTTAAAATACAATTTTGAAAGGATCAATACAGTAAAAATGATCTAACAAATATTAATTATCATGTAGTTAAAACAATAAAATTTGAAAGTTACTTTGCACTGTTTTCTAAACCAAATATTGCAGCAAGAAACCAGGAAGTGAAACCTGTCTATTGTTTCCCTTTTCCAAGCTGAATAACATAAAAAGCCTAAAGGCATAACTGATGGGAAACAAACTGGTTTATGAATGTTTGAAACAAAATGTTGTCACTTCTACAATGAGAGATGGAAGATGGCCTTACATCCCACAGCCTTGAATTTTAATTGGAGTCAGCATTTGCTTAGGAAACTATTGACTGGAAACTAGTCTCAGGACCTTGAAAATTCAAACTGAATTGAGAAACAAATGTTATTCTTACAGAAATTGGCAAAAGTGAGTTGTTACTTAGAGTGTACTCGAATTTCACTTTCCTTCTCACATTTTAAGGACATTTAAAAAGCATCCTTTGAGGTAAGGGTTTCATGTTCCGTTTGTTTGCATTGTGATTTAGGAAAACGATTTACAGTATTTTTACTGTACCGTGGTCCACTGAGTGGCAGGTTTACGGTAGTAAGCTCTCTTGTGAAGTACATGAAGAGAAAATCCTTAGCCTTGACTATTAAGAGCTAAACCTCAGTTTCTCCCATGGAAGTTGCGTTAGTGTTTTTTTAGAGAAGGTGCTGGCTGAGCAGCAGCAATACTGCATTGTGTGCAGCATTCTTGTACTGTCTCCAGTACAAGGGCAACACCAGGGACTTGTATGTGGTAACAGCTTAGGAGGGCACAAGGCTATATAAGGATCTTTTATCTTGCATTTGGCCATGATTTTGTTCTTACTGTCTCTGCTGCAGCTGTGGGATTCCCGAGGGGTGGCACCATTTTTTAACTATTGCACTCAGGAATTGTCCCTAAATGCCAAGCCCTCTGTTAGCTCATGATCAGAGACTTGAGTATCAGCTGACAGGCCTTGTCCAGTTACTTCAGATATTCGGCCTTTGCTGACTTTGCTTTTTGAACCAACAGGAGCACAGGCTTTTGAATAGTGGGCAAAAGGGTGGATGTTCACTGGATGGATGTTCAAACTGAGAAACATTTAAATGAGTAAGGTTAGAAATGGTGTGTAAGGAAGATTACAGTACTTTAGTACTCATTAGCTGTGCTTGGAACTAAGTCTTTTTTGTGCTTTATTTTCCTTTAGATGTTCCTTTAGATCAACATGTAGTACTGCTTTATTTTAGCCATAGCAGTTAGATACCAGAGCAGAAACCCTTGAAAGAAGGCAACATGTTTCCTGTTTGAGGAGGAGGATTCTTTGTCTTACTCTTGTATGGAGGCAGGTGACAATACTAGCAAGTTAAACATCAGTGGGGGTCTTCCTCTGCATACTGTAGTTGCATCTAGTGCCTATTAAGTCAATTTTTCAGTGGTCTTAATTTATAAACTTAGAGCCAGATTCTTAGTAAATCAGTGTAAGTCCATGGAAGTCAGTGTAACTTGTTTCAGTTATGATGAGGACCTAAGGTTTATTTGACTTTGTTCTTTAGACTGCTAGGTCTAAACTGTGAGATTTTTCTTCTTGGGGCCAGCTTCTCTGACTTTATCTGATTTTTCCCCATTGCTTGGACGGATTGCACAGTCTCTTCCTATGTTAGTACTATTCAATATTGAGATAGTACGTAACCCCACTGCAGATCAATCCAAACACATAGGCCTGATCCAGAGCACTTCTGTCATCACTTCAGTGGAGTTAACTTGTATTACTTGTATTTATTCCTCATATAGACCTGTTCCAGCATTTGACCTCTAGGTGATTTAAGCTATTCTATTGTGTAAATAATCTACATGCAAATGATCATAAGTATGCTTCAATGAGATACTGCATTTGCAGGATTTTTCTTGAAAAGTTGGACGGGAAGAATCTCTGAGCACAAAAATATTTGTATTGTCTGAATTATCATATATAATCCTTTACCTGTCTAGTTCAGTTAATCCTTTTGGACTATATTTCACTGTATTTTTTGTTTGTTTGTTTGTTTCATTTTTAAATGCATTGTGGTTACACTTCCAAATTATTAGGGTTGTTTGAGATGCTTCCTGGCTTGGGAAGGTTGTAAATTAGTTGTTTATTAGTAAAGCACATCTTTGTGCATAACGTGGACAATAAATATGGGGCGGATTGTTTATGTATTTACTAATTTTTAATTTAATTGTCATCAGTAAGTAGTGTGATAGATTTATAAAGTGAGGTGTTCATTCAGGTGCTGTGACTGCAGGATTTATTCTTTTTTCACTACATCTGGCAGAATATCAGAAATGGCTGGATTTTTTATGCTTTTTACTGCAGGATCTAAAAAGGATATTAAAGTGTGAACACAGAGTTCTGTTTTTTTTTTTTTTTAAAAGGATCTCTTGTTTCCTTTTTCCTGTTTTCTGACCCTGTATGAAACATTGCTCCTCCAGAAACCATGCCGGCTGAACAGAACTGCTGATTGTCATATGTCAAATAAAAATGCACGATGCCCTGAAGTTGTTTTCACTTTAGATGTCATTTGACATGGTTTACATAGAAGCAATGCTTGATTGTCCTGAAAAAAAGAAGTTTCCTTTTTTTAGCATTTTTCTCACCCCCCTTTTTTTCTCTGGGGCTAAACAAGGACATCATATCAGCCCTGAAATACCTCTTCATTCAAATATGTACTTAACTGCCATTGGCAGAGAGGGAAAACGGCAATTAGGCTGTGCATGAGAACAGGTCTAATACTGCAGCATGTTGTAAAGAAACTAGATAAGACTTGGAGGAACTGAACACACAGGTTAATTTTGTTGCAAAATTCCCATCTCCTGTTGTGTTGTGGATATTATGCAGGACTGCATAATGGCAGTTCTGAAGAAGCGAGGAAAGTTGGATTTGGGTCTGAAGTAATTGTTTATTTTTGCTTAAAATAATGACATTAATAATTTAAGCTGTTTTGATTTTGAGTATTTGTCTTTTTGTTTTCTATTCAAGAGGTTATACATTATGCTTAATGTTGTAGTATCAGAATTTCTCATGTAAACTAATGAATTAATTCCCACCTCACTGTAGCAGTGAAATATTTCACAGCTGGGGACCTGTGAAAGAGTAAATAAATTGCTTGTGGCTTTCTATAGCTAGAGAAGACAACCACTACCTGAAGTCCTTGCACAATATGTCCACCAACTGTTTGAAACACTTGATGATAAAGAAATAGAGATAACCTTTTTTCCCCTTTACTGGTATGCCTTACTGATACTTTTGTCAATTTAATAAAACTGCCTACGTACGAGATACGATTTGGTGAATAATTTTGAAATGTTGGTGTCACTCTGATAACGCTGAAAGTATTCAGTTCAAAAAAAGCTGTGAAAAAAATGGTTTGGGGCTAATTACGTGTGATTTTATCTTAAAATTTATGTTCAATTTTATGTACTGTAGCTAAAAGAGAGACAACTGGAAAACATTTTCTAAAATGAAACATAAAATTGTGTCCAGCGGAAAGTATAAAAATGGAACACTTTTCTGATATTTCCTTTTTTTCCTTTCCTTTCCAAAATGACCTGGTTTAAGACTAGCCTGTTTTGGATGGGTTAGTTTTAAAGTAGCTCCTCTGTCTGGTTCATTGCGTGGTGGTGTTTTCTGGCTATGCAAGGTTTGGGAAAGGAAGGCTGGACTTCCTTTGGAAGCAGTGGTGGCTTAAATAAGATGAAAGAGTCCATGAAGGTATAACTTAAGAAGGCAAGGAGATGATTTTTTATGTAATCCATTGCTCTGAATTGTTTTAGTTTATCTGGAATCAGTTTTATACAGTGCTTAGGAAGGGCTGGCACAAGTACAGTTCATCTTCTGTTGCTGATGGCTGTGCTTGACTTTGTGTTCAGGTTTTTAAATATATAATTACATTCCTACAATCTACCCCCACTACTGTAAAGAGAGGGGTGAAAACTAGATACAGAGCTTGTACTTAGCCATCTGTTTATTTCTGTTTCAAAAAACCTGGAAGATTGTATGCCATCTTTCAATTTTAACTTTCCTATCAAATATGGTTTAACATTTTTGCTGGGCCTGCACCATTTCCTGGGAGATAAATCTGTGATATGAGACAGGAATCTAGTCTAGGTATAACCTGCCAGGCATTGTGATTTTCATTTCTTCATTAAAGATTCTGTACGTGAAGTAATGCTGAATACAGCCTTGGGTACTTTTAAAAACAGTTTTGTGTCAGATATTAATTAAGTTTCAGTTTTAAAAATCTCTCTTTAAGACAAGCATTTTCCATTCCATGTATTCCTGCTAACATACTTATTCTGACTTTATACTACCTTCTAATATTGGGACTATGTAGTACGTACATGAAACCTACCCATACATCCCTATAGATAGTTTTTGGATAGATACTACAAGAAATCCAGTAGGTGTGATTTAAAAAATGATTCATCCTAAAAAGACATCTAGTAGAACACGGTAGTAAAAACGTCATTAGAGTGCAATATTGAGGGTTTGTGAAAAGCAAAATTAACGCCGTTCTACTTACAGTCTTCTTGAGCTCTCCTTTTTTTTGATGGTCTGCCTTGCTGTTAGAAAATCACTGCTGTCTGAAATTAACCTGGTCCACATCATGGCATCTTGTAAAGATCAGGTACTTCAGGGAGAGTATAGACTTGTGGAGATCTCTTACTGGTCTTGTCAAGTGAGTGGCTGTCCTCTTTCAGCTGCATACTCTATTTACTAAGAACAATACATTCAAATTGTGAACATCTACCTTTCAGTGAGAAAAATGTGGTTTTAGGCACTAAAATGAATGGCCTAGTTTTCAGAAGTGCTGAACTCCCACGCCACGTTGTGGTCTCAGTATTACTGTGCATTGCTTAGCACTTTTAAAAAATCATCACCGTCCTTATGCAGGTGTTTTTGCTGTACAAATGTATGCACTGTTGTTTGAATGGCTCACCAGCACAGAGTTGGGAAGAGTGCTTGAATGTTTTTACAGAAAATGTTTTCAGTAACATTTTCTCTGCTTTCATCACGTATTTTAACATAGTAAGGACCTAAAAATAAACCCGTAGGCTGTCATAGTTAAAGTGTTAATATGATAAGACAAATAAATTTGAAAACAGAGTTCACTCTGACAAGATTAATTTAAATCACTTTTCTCTGTATTGGAACTAATGTCATTTCTGGCTTTTCCTGTTAGTATCTAATAATTTCCCGTATTTTTCATTGCTCATAAATAAAGAGCTGAAGATACCTGTTGGCATACTTTTTTCCATGGATTACTTACTGTGCAGAATATGAATTCTCATTTGAGTCAGAGTCTAATCACTCAGAGTCAAAATACTTTAATAAGCTTCAGGACCTAGAGGGAAAGTAAATTTTAATCTGCTAGGAGAGTTCACTTTAGTTACAATTAAAACTAAGAAAAGGATGAAATGTGAGTAAATCTAGAAAAACTCCATGTATAATTCTGCCGTGGCATTAAATATATTCCACTTAAGAGGACAGCTCTTGAGAATTAATGTCCTCCTTGCTATACAGGAGTGTGAAGATTTTTGCAGATGTTTCACTGAAGTGGCGTCATGTGAGGAAAAGGGAGTTCCTTTTAACAGGGTAAAACTGACTCATAAAGATAACCCTACTATCCTGTCCAACAGTAGGTAGAAAATCTCACTGAAAGAAGAGAGACTAAAAAAGGTACAGAAATAGCATCTCCTTCCCCTGACAGCCTTCTGCATGCTCACACAAGATTGCATCCAGCCTATTTCTGTGGGCGGTAGGAGCAGGAAAGAGCCTTGCCTAAGGACTGTGAACAATTGTTGCTTGTATGAGTCAGTCTTCTCCTGGGAGGACCCATTATCTCCAGGGAGCTTTATGTCAGACATGTGTTCCCCTACTGCAAGGGCTGAAACACCATCATACGAGCTGTTGGCATTGTGTAATCCCCTGGGAGTAAGTGATGGTCTCACACATGCTCATGTACGGTAACAGGCAGAAAACAGTCTTGGGTAAAGGGTGGAGGGTGAGCATCCTTCCATAGCTTGCTTGAAGGCAGAGTACCAGTGTGAGCCCTGTAGAAGACTTTAGCTTCTCCTGGTCATTGTAGAAGACTGTGGCAAGTCCTGGCAATTAGGATTGCGTGAATCACTTCCTCTGAGGGAGACTTCTGCAGTGCTTAGTGGGAGTCTGTCTGGAGCAAAGAATTGAAGGCAAAGATGAAGCTCAAAGAAACTAGCAAACGCTCTGGACGTCTCCTTCCAACCTCAATGCATTGATCAGAAATAAAAGGGGCAACAGCATGTCTCCTGTGTAGTGAAATGTACTATTTGCCAAAAGAGAGTGCAAAAAATGGTGATATACCATTTGTGGAAAGAAGTATACACTTAAAGATTAAGTTCCTTCCAAACTGGGTAGCATTCTGCATTTCATCTCGTTTATTACAGGTTGCCATCTTGAAATCTTGCTGCTTTAATGAATGTTTCATTTTATGTTTATAGATAAGAATTTTCCATATTTTA
This sequence comes from Syrrhaptes paradoxus, assembly GCA_013400615.1. Lineage (NCBI taxonomy): Eukaryota > Metazoa > Chordata > Aves > Pterocliformes > Pteroclidae > Syrrhaptes > Syrrhaptes paradoxus. Next base: position 123,310 of record VZTO01010464.1, on the reverse strand, counting down.
AGAGATGAGATAGAAGGCAGGAACTTTGTGCTGCTCCACTGTCATGTTTCTACTCAGTAAGGTGTTTGCGACAGACAGTATTTGCTATCAAGTAGAAAAAATAGCTTATGGGTTAGACATGGTATTCTAGGGCGTTAGCTTTTCTGCAAAGGGTAGAATATTTTATTTTAGTGGGGATTTTTATGGTATTGTTCATTCTTGCTTACTCTTTTTCCTTAATGTTGAAAACTTCGTCTTTGATGGGGAGTTCTCACCCCTTAATCATCATACATAACAGCAAAATATAAAAGCAGTTAGCATGCTTTTCCATCAGATTAGGACCTGGAGTTAATAAAGGCATTCAAACCAGGAAGCACTTCCTTGTCATAAAAGTATTTGCTGATACTCAGCTGCTTAATCTCAATTACAACCGTATGAATCCAGAGTAATTCCACCAATGTGATGGCGCTCATTTGGTTCCACAGTGATATTGCTGAATTTTTTATTTGGCCCTGCTACTCCTGGTGAACAGCAATCCATGTGATTTTTTTCACATGAGGGGGAGTTAAGAAGACCAGAGTTCTGTTTTCTGCCATCTTTGCAGATGTATTCTCATTTTTGAGTAGTTTCCTCATTGGTGTGAGAGTTGCAGTTTATCCAAGGATGCTTTCATGCATTCTTACCAAGTCACTGGTGTTGCAGAGGGCACAGACAGAAGGCTGGTTGTCAAAACCATGCTTTTCTTCCTTGCTGCTTTAGGCCTTAGCATCTGAAAACCTGGTTGCAGAGAGTCCTCTTCTATGAAAGTAGTTTGCTGGGCCACATGAAAACTTCTTTACCTGTCACTCACTCAGAATCAGTATTAAATCTTAAGCTGAGTCTCCAAAAGGTTTCAGAGCTTTTTGGGATATAACCATTAGTTGAAATAGGAATGGTGGTTTCTTCGTGAGGAAGGACTTGGGGATATTGGTGGATGAGAAGCTCAACATGGGCTGGCAGTGTGCGCTTGCAGCCCAGAAAGCCAGCCGTGTCCTGGGCTGCATCAAAAGAAGCATTAGCAGCAGGTCAAAGGAGGTGATTCTCCCCCTCTGCTCTGCTCTTGTGAGACCCCACCTGGAGTACTGTGTTCAGATGTGGGGCCCCCAACATGAAAAAGACCTGGACCTGTTGGAGGGAATCTGGATGAGAGCCACAAAATTGGTCAGAGGGCTAGAGCACCTCCCCTGTGAGGACAGGCTGAAAGAATTGGATTTGTTCAGCCTGGAGAAGTCTCCAAGGAGACCTTCTAGCAGCCTTCCAGTAGCTGAAGGGGACCTACAGGAGAGATGGGGAAACACTCTCTTATTAGGGAGTGTAGTGAGAGGACAAGGGGTAACAGTTATAAGCTGAAAGAGGGTAGATTTAGACTAGACATTAGGAAGAAATTTTTCACTGTGAGGGTGGTGAGACACTGGAACAGGTTGCCCAGAGATGTTGTGGATGCCCCATCCCTGGAGGTGTTCAAGGCCAGGCTAGATGGGGCTTTGAACAACCTGGTCTAGTGGGAGGTGTCCCTGCCCATGGCAGGGGGTTGGAACTTCATTATCTTTAAGGTCCTTAACAACCCAAACCATTCTAATGATTCTGAGATTCTATGACTATTCTGTGAAAGCACCGAAAAGGAACATACTTTGTCCACACTAAAACTGTGTGAAATCTGGTCATTTCAGTATATATTTGTGCAAAACAGTGGAAATGTTAATAAAAAATAATTTTAAAAAGTTTTACAGTATTTCAGACCAAAAAAATATACCCATCGCTTATTAAAAACTTCTGAGAAACATGCATTTGGCTAATACCTTGGTACAGCAGTTATGGACACTATCAATAGCCTTCCCATATAGATAGATAGGGAATTTTATAAATTAAGGTAGTCTACTGGTTTGTTACAGTTTTATTAATATTATGTGAAATATTTTGTACATGCTTTTAGCTTTAATGCAGTTACAGCTGAAAACTGATCTTATTAATTCTTTTAAGGTAGTGAATTATTTTGCTATAAGTACTTTTACTCATCCTATAGATCAAGGCTTGTTAGGCTTGACGTAAAATTTCAGTAGTAGGATTTCCTAGGCTTGTATGTTGAAGAAGTACTTAGGTTTTATCAGTGGATGACAAGAAGAATGAAACTGGATATGTTTACGTGGCAAAAGGAGGAACATAACCTCTGCAAGAGTCTCCTTGGGCATACACTAGTTTTGTTAAGTCAACAGAAGTTTTAAATCCGTTTAGTATTGATCACTTGTGTATGAGGTAGAGAGTCACAATGATCATCCCACCAAAAATGGAAGCTCTTATGCCTTTATTAGACCTATGTGCAATTAGTTTTATTTTTGCAAATATCTGTATAACATGAGACCAGCATTGCCTGTGGCATACAATCCTGAACATGCATGTTCCCTGTGCCAGATATAGCTGTTGATGGAATTTTTACAGCACACTTCTGTGTTGGTTAAGGCTGTTCTACCTTCATTACTGAAGTAAAATTGCATAGGATTAGCAGCTACCAGTTTGGTTTTTCTTGTTAGGGTATTTTGCTGGTTAATCTAAGGACATTTACAGTTCCATGTTTTGGCTGTTACATTTTATTTGCATGTTTTGGTATTCTTATTTAAAATCACAAACTGTGAGAAATTACAATATTTATTTGGTTTTAGCTATATATAGTGAATTAAAATAGATGCATTCTCCCTATAGTGAACCACACTGTAGGCAGTAAATTAGTGGAGGAAGACTTCAGGCTCTTTCTGTACCTGAATTTATGTTATAAGCTTTTATTTGTTTTAGGTTGTCCCTCTTGTGATGGATAATTGCTTACTATGCTGTTGCTGTGTTTAAACATCAATAAGTAGATATTAAAATATACTACTTCATAAAGGTGTATGCCTTTATTTAGGGCATGAAGAAGTACATTCGTCCTGTAGTTCAGCTAAAACCTGACTTTTACCAAGGACAACAAACATACAGAGATAGGGAGCGTTAAGTACCTTTTACACCTAGCACTGTCTGGCTTCAAGGCAGGCATGGCTATGTGGAAGGCACTGGCCACCCAGTGTGCTAGTAAGGATTATCCATTTACTGTCCATGACAAGAACAGGAGTTGCAGTTACATGAGTCAGGATAAAAGTTACAAAAGCTATTGATTTTGTTCATGGGGGACATTACCTGATTGTCATTTGGGGTCAAGAAAAGCTTTCACTCTGGCTACAAAGTCCTTCCTCATTTCCCCTATTAGTAAGGCATAATCAGCCAACAGGACAGTGGGTCAAGTCTTTGACTGAAAGGCCACTGTGAAAGGTGGCATGTCTTGTCTGGCATGGCAATTTCTAAAGCATATTTACGGTGTATTTCAGTGTATGTAATAGTTGCAGAACTTCTGACAGAAGTGCTGAGCAAATAATAATCAATTGCTGGTATTAATGAGCATTTCTCCATTGCTGTGGCTGCTTGCAGCGTATTCCCATTTGTATTTTCTCCCAAGTTATTCCTCTGTTGTTTTTTATGTGATGTAACGTTATTACCATATTCTCAGCTAATTTAAATTGACAAATTGCCGTGGAATTCAGTGAAATCGTGCCAATTTATAGCACTGAAACCTGTCTATATTCATCTTGTTAAGGAATTTTAAATAGAGCAAAGCAAAGCTATTTAAAAGTCTTTGTTGACTTCTTAATAGAATAGTTTAATATATGCGTGACTACTTACATACCAAAGTAAAAATACACCTTTTTTTTGTGTTTGCATTTGAGGTGACAGGTAAGTTTGAGGGAATCTGATAAAGTGAGATATAAATTGTGTTCTTTGGGAATGGCTCATATTGAAGTGGGGTTGGGGGTGCAAAATGGAGCAGAGAAGCCTGAAGTGATAGAGACTTGAGAAGTTTTCCCGCATAGCAAACAGGTGTTCTCAGCTGGATGGCACTTGAGTCTCAGGTTTGCATGTGGTGCAACCCCATGAGCAAAGGCACTAGCTAAGACACTGCAATGCTCTCTTTTTTAATTTTCAGTGCTAGGGTGAGCTTGACAGAGCACTCGCCTGTTTGTGCAGCGTAGATGTTCCCACAGGATCCCTCTGGCACAAGGAAGGTTTTGTTCCACAGAAAATACCGCCTCTGCACTACCCCTTGAGAAAGAATGACGACTTCAGTCTGCAGAAGTTAGAGGAGGTTTCACACCAACGCTGACCACGCCGTTTCCATTTTGACCATGCCACTGGAGAGCGTAGGCTCCTTGCAGTTGTCTTTCCATTCCTTCCAGACTTGTAATTTCCCACCCTTCTTTCTTATGGCCTTTTGTTTTCCAGAGGTGCTCTGCATACTGATTTATTCTGACAAAAACTGGTATCTGTTGTGTTCATATTGTTGAAGCAGACAGACAAAATATTTAGTATTAAACAACTGCACTATGCAAGTTAACAACAGCGGCTATAGATCATGTATCTCCCACTTCTCTTCAGATTATATATATATCCTGAGTTGCTTGTTTCAGTTCTTGGGAAGTTTCACCAGAATAACAACGGGTGCTCAGACTGTTAATCAGAGTGATCACATGTTCATTGCTGTTCGTTATTCTGGTTTTGGTATCTAATATGTGGGTGGCTAGAAAAAAAATCACTGCTGAAATAATTGCAGCTGCAGCCTGAGTTGCTTGCTGATCTAGGTTTAAAAGTCTTTTTTAACTGGGATGTTTTTGAGGTTTCTATTGCACCTAAGTAAGACTGAACAGAGATGTTTAGAAATATTACATATTTTGGATCTTTCTCTTTAAATGGCGTGCAGTTTAAGAATTCATTTTAGCTTGAAGCAATAAAAGTTGTATGCTCTTACGCATTATAAAAATATTTTTTAAAGTGTTTATTTGCAAAGCAAATACAAGAATAGATGTTGCTTTATACAATCTCCCATTCTTCATTTTACAGGCTACTTTTTAATAAGCGCTCTTTCTGGACCTTTGGGATTCTCTCTCCAATAACTGTCTTTTAATTCTGTTCCCCCAGGTATAGGAAACCTGATCCTTCAATCAGTAACAATGCGCATTTCATTAGGTGTATGTAATTGTAACTCTGCATGGCCAGGGTGTTTGCTTTGGAGATCATTACAATGTTCTTTCCATGTATATTTGTCCAGTAATATGACTGGTTGAGGGTGTCTTTTTGCATGCTATGGTGCTGTTTGTTGGCTTCTACTTTGATTTAGTAATGTAGTGAGATGTAGTAATGTAAGTGAGAGATGAAAGATTCATCCTGTTGCAGACCTGTTGGAAGAGTTTCACTAGCGTGAGCTGGACCTCTTGGGCATGTCAGTGTTTTTTTAAGGGTCAGGCTTGAAAACCTGGTTTGCTTGTGTGGATCACCAGCCTCGCAGGCACAGGGTGGGTGAAGTGTGCCCTCAGCACACAGGACCTGTATGGCTAAGAAAATCTGGCAGAATGGTGTGCCGGGAGGTACAGCTGCAGGAATGTGCCAGGGTTTGTGCCTTCCACAACCATGTAAATGGAGGGATGGTGAAATTCTTGTGCATATACCCTTCCTGAAGGCTGCTCTTCCTCACCTCAGTTGATGTAGCACTGGCATCTGTCTTCATCATCAAAGTGACCGTCTTTGACCAGAGAGGTTTCAGAGCAGGAGGGAGATCTGCAATGGGTGGACAGTGTCCTGCTGCCTGCCCCAGTGTTGGCTGCGGGGCACAGCCTGGCAGGCTGCGACCCAATGGATGCTCTGCTCCTGCATCTGGGCACCTGTGACCGGTAGCGGGCTGGTGGGTAGCATAGCTCTACAGCTCTGGCTGGTGGGAGTCAGGTCAGATACAATAATTAGTTAGCTACCCCCTCCAATGAAATATTAGGGCGGGTTGGGGTGTGTGAGGTATGTGGGATGTGGAAACCTTTTCTTGACAGCAATAAGCTCATCAGGCAAACAGAAGGAATTCTGTGAGTTCAGTATCTGTGAAATTTGGAAAAAAAAGAGTTGAAGATGGATCATAGACCTTTCTCGTTGCCTCTGCTTCCCAGAGGGCTCAGAGTCCTTCAGGTTAAACATAAAATACTTTCTGCAGAGGGAGCTAAGCAGAGTATCTCTCTTCCATTGCTAATTTTATATAGTAATCTAGCGTGCACAAAGCTGCAGCATATGCTGTCACTCCAGAACATATCCAATGCGTGCATGCAGTTTGATTTTAGACAAGTGGTGTCAGCTTTCTCTTTAGTATTCTGTCCTTTCTTCTTCCTCAGAGGTTTTATAGCTCTGAACAGATCTGAGCTCTCCATAATGCGAACTCTTTTTTTTTCTTTTCATTTTTCTCTGATTCAAATCTGTGTGTATTTTTTAAATGTGTATGCAAACAAATTTTGCCCCTCAGTTTCCTGGTAAGTTGCCACAATGGCCAGGAGGGTGGCAGAGGTTCTGCACCATTGCTCAGGGGAGTGCTAATGTGTGACCGAACGTGGCAGAGCCTTGTCACAGGAAGAGGTTCGCTGTTTCCTTTTTGTTGCTGCTGCTGTTGCATGAAGGACTATAGAAGAGAAATCTGGAGGGAGTGGTGAAAAGAAAAAGCACGGGTCGGCATTCAGCTCTGCGTTACATCATTGCAAAGTGGATGTCTGGCTGTGTGTGGAAAGGCATCTTTACTAAAGAGAAGGTGTGTTAAACACTGAAGGCAGAACAAGATGTTATTTGTTGCCATCTATGTTCATTTACAATTAAAGTACTTCAAAAGACAAGCACAATGTAAATATCTGTTTTCTCACTATCTCTTTACCTCTATATTTTCTCTCAGAGTTGTTTTATCATTTATTTTTAATGATAATAATTCTGGCAGGAGATTGAAGCTGGGTGTGTTACATATTATTGTAGCATTATTTCCTTCAGAGAAATGCTAGGTTTTGTTCCATTTTGTTCTGAAGGATGACCAATTACACACCTTATTCTTATATGTCTAAATAATTTCTTTTAAAAATTAATTAAAGCATCTGGCTGACATGTATTCAAGGTTCAGGTATGTAAGACAGCTGAGCTATTCTGCCCCTAGTGTTATGAAATTCCTTGGTAGATGCTGTCCATGGCTCTGCAGTGACAGTACATTGATTGGGACATTAGCTACTACTGAGTGAGAATCCTTTACAGCTCTCAAACTTCAGTGGTTTAAATGTCTAATGATTGCAATATGCTTGTGATTAACTAGATAATATACTCTACTGAAAAATCCTTGAATTGTGAAGTGAAGGTTGAATTGGCTGGGGTAACGTTGGGACTTTTCCTGCATAGATTATTTCTATTTTGAAGTCAGTCGGTCAGAACTCCTGAGATTTTTATTGTTATACTTTATAAGTTTCACAAGATTATTGCATAAACATTTTCATTGTGCTGCTGATCAGTATTTTGACTGAAACAAAACACATAAAAGGTGTCTACATTTAGCATGTTCCTCTCTACCTCAAGACTGTGTAAACTGATGAGATGACATAAGCCTAACTAAAGTGCAGTTTAATTTCCTTTATATGGTCATATTTTGCCTTTATAATTCCCTTTATTTCCGTTTGAGATTATTGGCATACTTGAGCCAAATATTTAATGTTTGGCCCAATTTCATTTTGAAAGAACTCCATTTATAGTTCAGATTGCTTTGATGTATTTTTCTGTCTTAATACCCATGGCTGCAGTCATCTGCACAAAGCTGAAACAATGATACTGGTCTTGTGTACAATTGAAAAACTTAACTGAATCGGCCTGGTCATCTAAAAACCCTCCTCATTTTTATACGTAACGTATATTTGCTGGCAGGGGCTTCAGGTTCTCAGTAATTTCTTTGTTAGTATTACTTTCATTAACATTCACCTTCTCATGCGGTCACTGTCATGGTAATAGCATTTTGAGAGATGAATAACTAGTCAGGGGACTATCCATTAATTAAACTTGTGAGGGATTCTCCTTTATTTCTTCTGTTTTCCATCAGGATCCTTCAACATGTAACATGCCATGTTTATGTTCCTGATATAAACATATATTTTTGTTGGTGAGAGGAGGCTGGATCACTGAACTTTCAGTTTTAGTTATTTCATAACCAGCTGCTTCACAGTGAAACTAGTAAAATGGCAAATGACCCTGCAGAGGTGTCTTGAGAAACAGCATGGTAAAGACTTTGATCTTTTACAATAAAATCTGAAAGAACTTTATTTTCTGTTAAAAGCGAAGATGGATGAACATGCCGACCAAGTGCCCATGTACTACTATGAAGACAGTGGGGTGTTTGTGTCAGAAAAACTTACTCTTGTTGGCCTTTTGAACCATTCTCGAAGTATCTGTGGAATGAAATTTATTTATGCGTTATAGTACCTGTCTCTGAAGGTGTGCTGGCCTGTATCAGGCTTCCTGTACATGGGAGCTGCCGGTGTGGGGACCCAGCTCCTAGCAGGGCTGGCAGGCTGCTGAGGAGAGGCTTTGCAAAGGCAATGTCCAGAGGTGCCCTGCAGGAAAAGCTGTCAGGCTTGAGTTGGGACATGTACTCTCAGGGAATTTAAGTACTTGCCTCCTGTTTGGAGTCAGGTAGTTCCCTTGCTGTCAGAAGCATATGATCCTGCTCTGGTCCCAGTGGTAGGGCTATCAGGATGCTCACCTGTGAGACTCCACATCCAGCCCCACAATTAGGCTGCTCTAGCCTGAAAACATTGCCTAAATAAACATTTCTTGAAACTTCTGCATTGTCCAGGCTCCTCGTTTGTCATTTAGCTATGAAGGTTTCTAAAATTTGGTATCAAGTTCCCTAAATCTTTTCTCGTATGCCTGTGACTAATTGTGTAAGACTGCTTGGATCCTGGCAGCTTGGATACAGGCTCTGGAGCAGAGACGTGGCTGGTTAGAAATGGAGATGTCAAAAGACTTTTTAATGAGTGTTCAATCTTCTGTCTCCTGGGTTAGCTAATGAGTTCCTTTTGTGAAGTGAAACTCATCTGATGTCAGTTGACATAGCTTCATGTATTTTTCAATGGAATTTTGCTCTAAATCCATCTTTTAATACAAAGCAGTTGTGGGATTCTTGCCTCACTGTGGTGTTTTGGGTAAAATGACATTTGCAGCTCCAGTGTACTATCTGTGTGAGATTTAGGAACCACTGTATTGTGAAGGATACATCAAGCCCTTACATATGGGATATATTTCATCAGTAAAGAAAAATAACAGCTTTTCCCTCCCCACTGGTAAAGTCTGTGTATTCTGATCCCCAAATAAATACATGATTCTTATATCTTAACCTCAAGCTGCCTTGGTGCAACACAGTTTATAACCAGTATCTGCTCTCATATTTTCTTCTCAGATGGCATTTTTTAAAGAGGTTAGAGATAATAGAGGAGAAGGTCTAGATTAGATTATTTTTCACAGATGGGTATTGCATTGATGAAACTAAGTAATCCATCCAATCATGAGCTTATGAACCTGAGCATCTGTACTGTATCAATGCGTATCCTTGCATTCAGATATTTGAAATCACATTTAAGGTGTTATTTAATGGCATAGGGGAGGGTGACATACAGTTTCAGCAGCATGGACATCTGCAGATCTCAATGATGAGAAATGCTGCTAGGCCAATTCTAGAGCAATGTGATGATGCAAGTCTTGCCCTAATGTAGCTTTGGTGCATGTCTTGCAACTCAGTGAATGCTGTTGTCTCACTTCAGTATGAAGTGAGTGATACCAGGGCGTGCCCTGAAGAAAGACCAGCTTCATGCCTTCCAGTAGCTACATGGGTTAAAAATCTGACCTGGCACATAGCTTGTCCAAGACACACAAAACCAATCCTCAGCTGCTTGTGCTGGAGCTGCCTTGCCCCAGTCAGACCCAGAACGGATGGAGAGAGGGGTCTGATGGGAGGCAGTGGTGGAGAAGCCAGGGGAGAGTGGCGAGCTGAAAGTGGCTGGATACTGATAGAAAGGGCAGAGGGAGCGAGGAGGAGATACACATGTACTTTGAAAGGGGAAATGGAAAGACAGGTGTGAGAGCTTGAGTCAGAAAGAAAATGCTACCAATAGGACAGTGTGAGGAAAGATTATGTTGGGGGAGGAGGGGGGAAGCGCTCTTGAGAAAAAAGGAGACAAATTTAAAATGTGTTATATTCTAAAGAAATGTACCATCCCACACTGAGATAATTAAAATAAGCTGGGTGTAAAGGGAGAAAAACCATTGTGTTGCTGTATTTATAGGGCCAAAATAGGCTACAGAAAAATAAAATAGAGTAAAAATCAGAGTAGTGTGTAGCTGTATATGTATTGAGTGCAGCTGTGTAGAATAAGGCAGGTTTTATTCATATGTATTATGGACGAAAGTCCATATGTTTGTACACTACAGGTAATAAGATAATGTTGTTGGGATAGATACCTGAAACATTGCCTTTCTTGCCAGCCATTGAGTTCTTGATCTAAAGCATGAGGCCTCCAGGTCTTGCAAAGATACAAATGCTTTTTTTCATGTGGGTAAAGAACATCGTCTGTATTAGTCTCATTCTTAGAAGTAATGGGCCCGCTTTAGATTTTACTTTTTAAAAAAAAAGAAATCTCAAGATAGATAATCTGTTGGGGAAGCTGCCCCTAAAACGTAACAGTCTGATAAATCATATGCCATTTTTAGTGGTGGCCATGCATCAGATTCAAATTTGGCTTTAAATTAATCTGTGTCCCTCTAATTTACGAGTTTGATTGCAAACTGTAATAGCAGTCACTAGATATAACTCCTGGCTGAACTAGCATTTTCATTTCAGTCAAACAAATTAAAATTGTGTTAATTATAGCTTTTGGATGTATATAGCCTAGGTTTCTTATTAAAATACTTTTTGGCTCTAGTCTGAAAACTAAATACTTGAACATTTGCATGCATAAAGATGGAAAGGTTTGTAACATCTGTCTAATTGTCAGTGAGATTTTAAATATGGATTTCAGTCCTGATTCACATAAACTTACTCTTATAAAGATGTTCAGGTAAGGATTCAGAATGAAGTCTGGAGAACTGTGGTAGGTAGAGTTACCAACAGGAACTGCAGTGAGGTATGGGTCTGTTGCTGCTCCTGTTATGCATATTTTAAAAGCAGCTCTTGTGGTATTCCAAAAGTTAAAACCTGGGACAAGGATGGGCGTAATGGAAAAGGTAATGTCCTTGATGCTTTTCAAAGTTCCTTTTAAAGACAAGACATACAGTCTTGCTGGGACCCACATGAGGTAAAAGTGGTGGAGAGAGATAAGAAAAGTGGATTTGGATCTATTTGAAGATTTACAGAAATGCTTGAATTTGGAGACATTGGTACAAGAAAGCTAAGTTCAAAGCATATACTGTTACCCCATCGGGCAGCACAGCCCCGCAGAACCGCTCTCTCACTCACCTCGGCAGGAGTCACTGGGGTCAGTTATCCCAGCTGTGTCCCCTCCGCAAACTCTTGTGCACTGCCAGCCTACTCGCCTTGGTGCTGTGTAAGCACTGCTCAGCAGTAACTGAAGTATCCCTGTGTTATCAACAACTGGTAGTTGTTACTGCTCTTCTTTTAGTGGAAGGAGCACAGTTCAATACACTGTGAGAGTGAGAAGCAGCTGTTAGACATAAAAATAGAGGCAGTTTATAAAGGCAAAATAGAAGTAATGTGTTTTACGCATACAGATTCACCCATGGCACTACAGACAGCATTTTCAACTTTTGCTTATGCTGTCTTCTTCTCTCCGTAATTTTTTTGTCATGCTTTCAGTTGTGCATGCATTTTTTTATCTGCAAAAATTAAGGTTTAAGATGCCCAGTGCAGATAATCTTTTGTCCTAAATCCTTCACTCTTGCATATTGTTTTCTGCTGTCTTGGCTTTCTTTGGGGTTTTTGTGCCTGGGTGGAGACTTGAAACTCGGGGAAGGGGGGGCGTTGCACCCAGCACTGTGCAACGTTCATCTCCTCTAGCTGCAACTGCTGCCATCCTGCACAGCAAACCCCGCGCAGAATCACACAGGTCCTGTGTGCAAGGGCTGAAAGAAAAGCTGACTTACTTGTCAGGGAAGATGATAGCTCTGTGTAGCAGTTTTTGAGAAGGAAACTATGAGTTTCAGAAGGGTTACTGTGTGGGTAAGGCCTCGTAGTGTGTTGCCAGAGTCAATCTAATGAGCGTAGTAGATTTTTTGAAAGGTGACTCCTTCCCCATGTATAGGTGTTTACACAGTGATTTTACAATAGAGATTTGGCAAAAAGTTCAGTATGTTTTAAGCAACACCTGGTTCGTAGTATATAGTATTCAACTGTGTTGGGAAAAATAAAAAATATTATTTTTTGTTTTTTGTGCCGCTCAGCTGTCACATCCTTAATCTTTGGGTGGTGACAGAATAAATGATCAGTGTGATGAGTGCAGTTTGTTGCAGAAAATATTTTGTTGCCACAAGAGCAAGCCTATAGTACATGCCTGAACACCCGAAAACAGTTTTAGCTATCAAGTCTTTTTAGCACCTCAATTTCACCAGTACTGAATGTGTATAATGTTACTTTATTTCATACTAGCATTCTGAGATTATTTAGTTCATCGTGCTTTACCAATATTAAATCAGAACTGTCAGATCCTGTGGTCATTATGATAACTGAGGATCACTCAGCAAGAGCAGTGCAGTTCCAGCACTAGCTGATCTCGGCTCCCCCAGCTGAACTATGTGCACTCACCTGCTGTGGCTAGTGCGGAAATTAAAAGGTAGTCCATTTGTCTGCCTAGCAAACTTTACCATCTTTTTTTTTTTTTTTTTGCCTTTGCTTATACAACATTTACGTTTCTCTTTTTATTTGAACTGTATATGCAGTTGGTACTTTTAAGTTTTTGTGGATATGTACCTTAGGACTTGACATTTCAGTGCTTAGCTTTTCGATGATTCGCAAGAAGGGAGTTTCACAGTTTACGCTTGTGGCCGTGCTAGTTATTTCCTCTGGGGCTTTGACATCCCTTGATATATCTGAAAGCTTTTCATTATCGTTTTGGGACTAGATGGGTAAAACATCTTCATAACCAAGATGCTGTCTCATGTGTACAGCTATCCAGATGGGAAAATTTAAGGCAGATGATGCAAATTCAAGGTTGAAATGGGTGAAACATTTAGAAAAGTGCAGGTGCAGAAGCTGTGCATTTCCAGAGTTCAGTTCCTCATTGTACCTGAGCCAACCTAGCTGCAGACTGCTGCCCACAGGCATTTTAATTCATTCCTCCTGGTGAAGAGGGTATGTGGCTATATTAATATCCTGTCCTTTCCACCACTGAGCTGATTTGTTAGACAGCTGATGATTATGGCCACACAATTGTTATATGCAGCACAAGGCAGAGATGAAATGGGTTGCTGGGTCTTGAGAGCAGTGAAAGCAGTGAGAGGAGGGGAGATAAGGGGATGTCTCTTTTTGTTGGCAGCCCACTGGGTTCAATTAAACACAGTAGGAAGCTGCTCGCTCAGGATCTAATATTTAGTTAAGTGTAAGCTCTTTGGGTACCACTGTAACTCACTGTCCTTGTTTGCACAAACCTCCTGTCAGTTGGAATGTCTTGCTCTCCCTTGGTTTTAGCTTGTTTTGCTTCATCCCTTGTATTTATACATTTGCGGTCCCAGACATAGCTGTATGCCGTACACATTCTGACAGAGAAAGACATAAGCGTCTTGCCTTGTTCCCCTGTGGTCTGGTTTGGATTTCATTAGGCATATGCCTTCTGGTGTTTAGTTCCTCTGATGCCCGAGCAGAGAGGATGCAAGCTGTAACATTTGCTCCTTCAGACTCATGTTTTTATGCAGCGAGCACGTTAAGACAATCTCTCACTGTCTTGCTGCAGCAGCAGGAACAGGCACATCATCCCTGCACACAGACCAGTTAAGGATTCAGGAGCAGTTCTGCTCCCACTAGGCTCTGTTTTTAGCTGGCAGGTGGAAAATTTGCTATCAGAAAATTTCCTTACCTTTAATATTAATCACTGTAGGGCAGCAGTGATGGTATTATGACTTCCAACTATCTGTACCCGCTAAAACAGGTAATTGTTAACTAGGCAGCCATGTCCTTGCTCGTGAAGATGGAAGAAGCAGGAAAGCAGTGGGCATGTGTGAGACTTACTTTGGGGTTTTCCTATCTCATAATACCGCTGAGAATGAGATGGAATTTTTGAAGATGATGAGTTCTGGTGAGAGACCTGGCTGAAGTGTTGAATATAAAATTGAAGAGATTCTGTAGCATGGAATCCAAACTATTTCTGGGCAACCCTCTCGTGGTAATTCACTTGATAGATGTATAAATCTCCATGTAAGGTAAATGAATGATCTTCAGAGACAAACACCCTTCTTTTGATTATTGGAAACTTTTCCCGTTTCTGACATTACAGTAGGTAGTGAACCAGCACCCATCCACTTGTTTTTGCACAGACATTTTCCTTTACATTAAATAGTTGCTCTTCTGGATTTTTGTCGGAGACTAGCCACACTCATCTTAGCCTTTTTTTTTCTTGGCCTCCTTGGTCGGATCCCTCTTGTAAGGACAGTTCTCACTTTGCCTCATGGTTCAGGTTTGGGAACTGTTGTGAAGAATCTGGGACATGAGGTCTGATTTCAGACTGCAGAATAGGCTCTTGTCTTTGTCTTTGCGCTTCAGCTTATTGTGTTAGGTAGTACCTATTAAATCAGTAGTAAATGTTTATTAACTGCACCCTTGGCAAGTATATATGATTAAAAGAAAGAGACCTCTGAATTAGAGGTTTGTAACTGAAGGCCATAGCTTCTTATTCATGGCTGCGTTTCATTTATTCTGCTCAGCTAGAAAAGATTTCAGCCATTTAAAAAGTGGCAGCCATTAACCTGGCATCTCATATAGGGAATGTTTGCATTTTCTTTTGAACCATCTGTTCTTAGTATAAGACAGTAGTGTAAATTGAGGAACTCAGTGTTCCCTAGTATTGTCTAAAAGTCTTGTTTGTTGGACCTGTTCCATTGTAGCAACTTATTTACAGTACAGTTTGATAAGTTGTGGATTCACATATGGTATAGGTGGAAGGAAGAGCCTGTGGAGGGAAGAAGTTTCTCAGTACTTTATTGCAAGCGTATATTGCACTGGGTTCTGCTAATAAAAATTGTATCTGGAAAATCTGTTCTAGTGATTAAGGGGATGGCTGCCCTTCTCTTTTATATAAAATATTGAAATGTTAGGATAAAATTAAGGCAAGTGCAAATATGTATGAATACTTTGTAATATGTGAAGTTGGTTTTCTGACCTTGGTGGAGAGTCAGTACGTGGCATGTAGATATAGATCAAAAATGGCTGTAGAATCACTTTCTTTTCCCCTGAGGCTAAAAAGATAAAAGCTCCACCAAATTTTTTTCATTGGTGTGCGTTTTGTACTTGCAGCTGGTATGCTATGTATGAGAAAGCTATACTTGGATTTATATTTACAGGTTACCAGCTTCTGCTTTGCATATTAAAGGACTGGTTCTGCGTGCTTCACCAGAGCCACAGCAATGAGCGGCAGACTGTGCCCTCAGCCAGGTTTCATTTCACATGTGTAGGTCTTTGTGCAAGGGTTTGGCTTCATTTCTCAGTGCATGTCTTCAAAGTTTGTAGGGTTTCTTGATATGCACACGGATGCATTCCACCTGTCTTCATATACTTACCTGGAATGGATGCTTCTGCTCCAATGGGTGGAATTGATCTGAGAAGTATATTATTTGATGTAACTCTCTAACTTTAATTCATATAGCATTTCATTATTTGTTGCATTTACTGTCTCACATTTTTGCCTTCTGGCTTTGGTCATTTGATTCTGTGATATTTGACTGTGTGAAGGGTGAACAATCAAAATAAGCTGTTTTTTCCACGCACTCTGTCCTCAGCTGCTCTGTTTTCTCAGGGGAGAAAATCTATTTTCCTCCCTCTCTTCACTTTAGAGAAAGCAAGGAGTTACAAGTCTCTCTTTTTGTATAAGTCTTTCAGATTCCTGTATGAAATCAGTAGGTGCTCTTCTCGTTCTTTGAAATCCGTGATTTCTAGACTGTTTCTTGAAGTGGGACCATTTAGCCTGGCATGCCTTATTAGGTGATGCAGTGCTGTAGCTGTTGTTTCAGTTCTGCATTGCTGTGTAATGAAGATAATCTAGCATTATTGACACAGTGGATAGTTGTGTTTGAGTTGTGTCAATAATATATTTCCATTAATAGAATGATTAATTATAAACGCACTTTTAATAATGCATGGAGAACACTGGAGTTCTGCTAATGAACGGACTAGGATCTGTTTTAATGTAATTGTAGGTAGGCAAAATGTGAATGTTGTTTGGAACTTTAGGAGGATCATATTAAATGGCCTTAAAAGCTTTGCACAACATTATAATTTAGTTATTATGGGGACAGTGGGATTTGGGTTTTGTGCTTAATTTCCTTACTTGACCAAAATAGCCTATGTGGCAAGTCTTGGAGGAATAATCTATACCTTTGGGCTGTAGAGAACTTCCTGTGCTCACACCAGCATTATTATTACTTTTTGTTATTTATTACCACTGACACTTAGATGAGAATTGTTAATTCTCTGTCCTAATATGAATGGGGAAAAGAGGGAGAATATTAATTTAATACAGAAGTCTGTGTATTCTCTAATGAGGCTTATGCCTCTCACCCCCTTTAGTGCTTTTGAGTAAATACTCTCTATTACTTGGAAGTGTAGCCCAGGGAGGATTTTAATTGTGAAGTGCAATTTTCAGCTGAAGTTTGTTTTTCTTTCCCACCAAGAGGCAAAAAAGTCTCTGGTGGCAGTTGTGCTGAGGTAAGTTTTAGAAGGACTGAATAAACTGAGGGGATGGAGCAGTACTAGGTCTCCCTGACAACTTAGGTCAAACTTGCTTTGCCATATACCTTGTTTCTCAGTAATCGGCATCAACTACAACTCAGGGAGAGTTGGTCCTAGTTGTGTAGCAGTTTTTGTGATGTACTGAAATATTGACTGAAAGCTATTACACTATGTTCACTATTTAGTTTCCTATGGTATTAGCTACTGTGGTGAGGATTTATCAGTGGTTGTCTGCTGCAGTTTGAAAATATGACCTTAGTGCCTCCTACCAGAGCATAGGATCTCATTGCTGAGTGTTTTACAGCTGTCACCATCCGGTCATCCATCCTAGCAGGTAGGTCTAGGTCAGTTGTCTGTCCCAACATATATAGGTGAACCTACATTAAGGTCAGAAAAGACACGCTGTCTTATGTATTTGCCATGTCCTGATATGGACATTCTCTCCCTGCTATACGTTCAGGATCTCACTTACATTCAGGGTCTCACAGATAAATCCATGAGTTTTAGTCCAGTTTTGCTGCTTATATGTGTGTTTCTGTAGTATGAGACCTTGAATCATAGAATCATAGAATGGCCTGGGTTGAAAAGGACCACAGTGATCATCTAGTTTCAACCCCCCCGCCATATGCAGGGCCGCCAACCACTAGACCAGGCTGCTCAGAGCCACATCCAGCCTGGGCTTGAATGCCTCCAGGGATGGGGCATCCACGACCTCCCTGGGCAACCTGTTCCAGTGTGCCACCACCCTTTGGGTGAAAAACTTTCTCCTAATCTCTAACCTAAACCTCCCCTGTCTTAGTTTAAAACCATTCCCCCTTGTCCTATCACTACCCACCCTCGTAAACAGTCGCTCCCCTTCCTGTTTATAGGCTCCCTTCAAGTACTGAAAGGCCACACGGAGCCTTCTCTTCTCCAAGCTAAACAAGCCCAGTTCCCTCAACCTTTCCTCATAGGAGAGGTGCTCCAGCCCTCTGATCATCTTAGTGGCCCTCCTCTGCACCCGCTCCAAGAGCTCCACGTCCTTCCTGTGCTGGGGGCCCCAGGCCTGGACACAGTACTCCAGATGGGGCCTCACAAGAGCCGAGTAGAGGGGCACAATCACCTCCCTCTCCCTGCTGGCCACCCCTTTTTTAATGCAGCCCAAAACACAGTTGGCTTTGCGGGCTGCAAGCACGCACTGCCGGCTCATATCCAGCTTCTCGTCCACCAGGACCCCCAAGTCCTTCTCCGCAGGGCTGCTCTCAAGGAGATCTTCCCCCAGTTTGTATAAATACCTGGGGTTGCCCCGACCCAAGTGCAGCACCCTGCACTTGGCCTTATTAAACCTCATTAGGTTTACACGGGCCCACTTCTCCAGCCTGTCCAGGTCCCTCTGGATGGCTTTCCTTCCTTCCAATGTGTCGACGGCACCACTCAGCTTAGTATCATCCGCAAACTTGCTGAGGGTGCACTCGATGCCATCGTCTATGTCATTGATGAAGATGTTAAAGAGCACCGGTCCCAAGACAGACCCCTGAGGGACACCGCTCGTGACCGGCCTCCACCCTGACACAGAACCATTAATCATAACCCTTTGGCTGTGTCCGGCCAGCCAATTCCTAATCCATTGTACAGTCCATCCTTCAAATCCACACCTCTCCAATTTAGAGAGAAGGACGTGGTGAGGGACTATGTCAAAGGCTTTGCAAAAGTCCAGGTAGATGACATCCATTGCCCTTCCCCTGTCCACCGAAGCCGTGGATACCTACCTTGGTCGAATTACTGTAGGTATCTGTGTCTGTGCAAGGCACAAGGAGCTCCACTCCTGCCTGAGTTGTACAAGTAATTAATTTCAGCTGTTCATAATTAAATTCAATTAAAATTATTTTTGGTAATAAATTGTCTTAATTATAGAAGTTTGTAAACATCACAGCTTAGATACTGGCCTAATACTATTTTTTCTCTTCCTCATTGTGTTATTGGGAAGGAAATAGTGAAGCAAACGAATGCAACTGTTCCTGGTGACCCCTGGGCTGTTGCTCCTGTGCCCTTTGTGCTTGCCTTGCGTGGCAGCTGCACCCTGCAAAGTTTACATTTCTTATTTCAGCCAGAGGCATTTTGCACATTAGCCCCCATGGAGCTTCTGCTTCTGTTCTCCCTCTAGAGTTCCCTTTGTTATCTCTGTGCAATGAAATGTGTGGTTGGTTATTTGCCCAGAGTGACAGATCATGTGCAAGAGGGTCTGGCACTGCGTGAAATAAGGGGTACTTACTCAGGCCATAGAGGATGAGAGGTTCCTCTGCTACAATTTCCAGGATGCACTGAGGCTGTATAAGAATATTTCAGTTGGAAGATATTTACCATTTTGATTGAAAACGCATATGCTTCTCATGGATTTTTTTTTGGTTTAGTGGAGACATGATTTTCAGTGTTTAAATAAATGATGAGGAATTTTTAAACTGTTTCCATTTAGCATAATGAACTGTAGCCCTTTTAGAGCTCTATGCAGACCAAGAGAGGAGAAATGGATGTGAAGAGAAGGTGAGAGAATAGAATGCAGAAGAAAATTGGGAAGGAGGATAGACTCTGTTAGGCAAATTGGGAAGAAAGTTCTCTTAGGAGAGGGGGAGTGGAGGTTTTGAAGGTCTCACTAGAATGTTAGAATGAAATTAAGTTTGTCTGTCTGTAAGTAAGTGATTAAAAGAAGAGAACAAAGAGAAACAAAAATTGTTCCTTCTGTACTCTACAAAACAATGTAATTTGAAGTGCAGGAATCCTGTTTTAATAATTTTTTCTTAAATAATTGTGCATTCTAACATTGTAAATATCAACTATTAAAAAATACTTTTGAAATCTTACCTTTTCACAAAATCTGCAGAGTCCTATTTTCATGGGCAACAACGCTTTCCTAATGTTATTTTGTATTTGAAATTTAGATTTCAGAAACTGTTAAATTAATGCCACCAGATTATATTCGTATCCTGAAAATATAGCAACATACACATTTTTAAGTTAAAACCAGTCATGAATTTGTTGTCACTTCATTTTTTTACAGGATAGGGAAGCAAGCTGGCATGGAATATGAGTAGTGTTTTTTCAGGCGGCTCAGTCCTGAGAATTGATTTAGGTGGGGATGTGGAAAACAAGGGTTCTTCTGTCTGCTGGCTAAGGGTGGCAGAGGCCCTGGGTTGCCTGGATGGAGCTTGGCTGGCATTCTCCTCACCAAGCCAAGTGTTGCACTTCATCTAAATGAACTTATTTTTACTGGGGGAGAGGGTCAAGGGTTTTTTTTTTTTTTGTGTTTTTTTTTCCCATTTAATCTTAAAAATAATCCCCAAGACCTCTACATTTTGTGTGTCATGTTTACCATTAGGGTTCTTGTGATTTTTATTCCAATGCCTTTTGTTTCCTTTCTGTTTCTTTATTGATCATTGTAAAATACACATCAGCAAAAGGTATTTCTGCCAGACTTCTGACCTCACTGTGCCAAGGGTGAAAGGTTTATCTCTCTGCAAAGGAGGTAACAAGCTATTCTGGAAGAACAAGATTGTCTACTAGCTAAGTTTGAAATTGAGGGAAAGAGAAATAAACCTTTCTCCATTCTTATTCGTATCACACAATCATAGAATCATGAAGGTTGGAAAAGACCTCAAGGACCTCAAGGACCATCAAGTCCAATTCACACCACCTAACTCACTAAACCATGTCCCTAAGCAGCACATCTACATGTTTCTTGAACACCTCCAGGGATGGCGATTCCACCACTTCCCCGGGCAGCCTGTTCCAGCCTGAATGAACTAAAAAACCCTCTGAGATGAGAATTTGCAGATCATCTGTATTTCGCCTGAGGGCTCTCTTCTTTATTTTAAAAGAAATAAAGTATAATACAATACCTTGAAAGACTGATGAATCTTTAAGCTCTCTGAGGACAAATCTTGTGTTCTTGAGTGATACATTGCTTGAAGTTCTCAACTGAGGAGAGATTTGATAAGCCTGCCTATATTTTACATGACTCCTCATGACTGAAATGAAATCTGAATTCTGAGTGAAGACGTTGTCCTTGTACAGTGGTCCAGTGAAACCTGAGCTCTCTGAAGTTCTACAGATTTTCTGAAAACAGTTCTCTCTTATTTGGCAGATGATCTGTGTTTAACTAGTATTTATGTTCTACAGACTCAGACAGATATGGATAGCATACGGCCCATGTTTATTACTGTAGGTGTACATGGTGAATGTACTCTATTGTGGCTACATCCCTAATTCTGGGAGATACACCAAGGGTACTTTCTTCCCTGAGGTCAATATGGAATAGTAACTGTTCCTAGATTTTCTTGGCTTAGCACCTGCATTTGTCAAGATTTTAGAAGTGAAAAGGTTCACCAACGGAAATAGCTGTCCATATATATGCCAGCTGTCAGTGCTTTGACTAGGTCAGCAGTTTCAAGAAAATCATGCTTCAGTTGGAAATTCCGTGTACAGAAAGCCGTAGTGCCTCTGTTTGAGAGCACTCTTGCCCTCTATTCTTCCTTTTTTTTGTCTCTTCGTCATATCCCACAGATATTGGTGAATCCATTTGGTGTTACCCACCTTTGGGGCTGTGATCAGTAAAAAGCGCCTAGGTTATTCTCATGTTGGGAAATCTGGGAAATCGATTTGTAGATGTGTGTTTGATACTGACTGGAGAGGTGAAGAGTGTGAAAAGGCATCTTCAGATCTGCTCTCAGATCAGCAGCTGCTGGGTTGAGGACTTTATACGCACACGCGACTGATTATTCTGTCTATATCTTTAAGGGCTGCTTGCACAAATGCACTCTGAAAGCACTGCTCTTTTGGGTATACCTGTGGTTGCTTGTGAACTTTTTTGTCTCTGCCTGAAAGCACCTGTCCTCTCTCTTCATTTGAGTAAACCTTGATCCTTTCCCCTTATAAATGTAAAATCAAGGTCAGTCTGCAAGATTGTACTGTCTCAGATAGAGATCTATGAACCATGTCAAGTATTGTTATTGGACAGGTTTAACTGAACAACTGCGTTTTCAATGGTTTTAGCAGAGCATGTACCTGCTGCTGTGTAATGTTTAAACCTGAATAAATAAATAAGTTTATCTAGCAAATAAAAAGGAAGGAATTCCAGAGTCATCACAGGCAGCTCTATTATAAAGTAATGACTTTTAAACTTCTTTTAAAGTAATGGCGTTCCTCAGGATCGGTACTGGGACCGGTGTTTTTTAACGTCTTTGTTGGCAACATGGACAGGGGGATTGAGTGCACCCTCAGCAAGTGTGCTGACAACACAAAGCTGTGTAGTGCAGTTGGCACACTGGAGGGAAGGGATGCCATCCAGAGGGACCTGGACAGGCTTGAAAGGTGGACCCATGCCAACCTCATGAAGTTCAACAAGGCCAAATGCAAGGTCCTGCACATGGGTCGAGGCAATCCCAAGCACAAATACAGGCTGGGTGGAGAATGGCTTGAGAGCAGCCCTGAGGAGAAGGACTTGGGGGTGTCGGTAGATGAAAAACTGAACATGAGCTGGTGGTGTGTGCTTGTGGCCCAGAAGTCCAACTGGATCCTGGGCTGCATCAAGAGGAGAGTGGCCAGCAGGTCATGTCTGTCCTTCGACTCTGCTCTTGTGAGACCCCACCTGGAGTACTGCGTCCAAGTCTGGGCCCCCCTACGCAATAAGGCTGTTGAGCTGTTGGAGCAAGTCCAGAGGAGGGCCATGAAGATGATCAGAGGCCTGGAGCACCTCCCCTGTGAGGACAGGCTGAGAGAGTTGGGGTTGTTCAGCCTGGAGAAGAGAAAGCTCCGGAAGACCTTATAGTGGCCTTTCAGTACTGAAGGGGACCTACAGGAGAGATGGGGAGGAGCTTTTTAAAAGGGCATGTAGTGACAGGAAAAGGGGTAATGGATTTAAATTGGAAGAGGGCACATTTAGACTAGATATAAGGAAGAAATTCTTTACTGTGAGGGTGGTGAGGCACTGGAAGAGGTTGCCCAGAGAAGTTGTGGATGCCCCATCTCTGGAGGTGTTCAAGGCCAGGCTGGATGAGGCTTTGAGCAACCTGGTCTGGTGGAAGGTGTCCCTGCCCTTGCCAGGGGGGTTGGAACTGAGGTCCTTTCCAGCCTTATCCATTCTATGATTCTATGACTTTTGCAACACAGCAAAGCATTAGAGAAAATTGTCTCAAAAATAACAAGAGAAATGAGCTTAAAATATATTCATATTTCACTGACAATGAATATAAAAGGCTTCCCTCTTAAGCTAAGAACAAGGCAACTGTTGATTTATGCTTTTATACAAAATGTAGGACCTGTTGGGGCAATCTGCGCTTGGATGGCCTCCTCTACAGATTTCCTTTGCCTCCTTCCCCACCTAGAAAAATTTCTTCCTTTTAGTGCTTGCTCCTTCTGTGTTGGCAAGGAACAAAGTGTACAGGCCTCCCCCTCAGCTGGCCTTGGCCTCTCTCCTCTGCAGCAGACAGGGAGGCACATGTGGGCAAGGGTCAAATGGACACATGCATGGAGCAAGGGTGGATGCTCGGAGTGAGGATGGATGCTCAGAGCACAGGGGGCATGCTCAGAGAATGGGAGGCAGTGTGGCTCTAAAAGCTGTGCTGGAGACCTCTCTGGTGGAGGGATACTGGATACTGCAGGTATATGGGATTAGGGTGGGATACTGGAGGGCAAGAGGTGCCCAGTTCTTCTTACTGCCTGATGAGAACTTTCTGATCCCCCTTGAAATAAGCTCCTCCTAGCCCCCTACCTTTCAAAAAAACTCCCAATTTTTGGGTCATCCTCTTTCAAACCCACTGGAGTTGCATTACAGCTGCTCCAGAATGGATGCTTTGCCATTGCTGGGACAAGCTCTTTGCCTGTGCTCCTGAGAAACCATGAGTCAGCTTGCTCAAGGGAAGGAGGAGGGGGCGAGGAAATCTCCTTCTATGATGAGTCTTCCCACACTTCCTGCTGTTTCTGTTCTGAGCACACTGGTTTAGAAGCTGTGGGCTGTTTTCTGCCAAGCTTCTGAGTATATAAAAATTGTTGCTTCCCTAGGAGGATGCTGGAATCACCTACTTGTCCTGAAGCTGGGTGTCAGTATCCCACGCCTTTCCCCATCTAGAACAAAAGGGATCATCATCACCACTTGAAGTGTAGTGTGGCACAGGGGCACTGGGACAAGAGGAAGCCCTTGCTGAGCTCTGTAGAGTTTCAGATCCCAGAAATGTTGCAGAGTTTTTCTGAGGCACTCCTTTTTCTGAGAGTCTCTTATTTAGTCTAATCCTGTGGGATAAATATATTCTCATTAATTTCACAGGGAATTTGGTCTTATCTAAAGCGTGACTGGACTCACTAAGAGCAAAGAAGGTTTTGGAAATAATGCACCATCCATTTGAGTAGCTTATGCAATAAAAAAGCCACTTATGGCTCTGTGTTTGGAAGGTCAGGTTCTGAGGGTGAGCATAACAGTGCTGAAATTATTTGAGTATAATCTGCATCTGGATGAAAATGATGACAAAAGAGAGAACAAAACAGTGCTGTTCAGTTCACTTGCTGGAAACATCTTGCAAGTGCTTCGTATCTGTTTCATGCTGGAGTTTAGACCTGCAGCAATAGTGACAGGAGGAAAAAAATAGAATTGCTTCAGCTCTGTTCTCCCACCCACGGCTGTTCTTTAGTGTGGAAAATGAGTCATCAAGAAAAGGTATTTTTACTTTGCAACAGACATTAGAGAAACATTGATCTTCAAACAAACTGTGTGTCAATTGATTTACTAGTCAAAAGGTCTGATCCTGCTTGCATCCCCTTACACAGATCTTATTTTCTTTGGAACCGCTGGCAAGTCACAGCAAGAAGTGACCAGTGTGAGCTGCCCAGAATTCACAAGCTGCTCAGACATGGCTCCTGCTTTGGCAGTTGCATGACATGGCTGACGTGAGGGCTGTGCCAAGCTGCTGGGCTATCTGAGACTGTATTTGGAAGAAACTGGGGCAGATCCTCAGCACTGATTGATTGTCCCAGGCCCTTTCGCAGGCCTTGCCCCAGCCCGCCCCATGGTGGCCCAGTGGGTCTGCCAGGACAGGGCTCGCTCGCCAGCTTGGCCTCAGCTCTGTCACATGTGACCAGGTATGTTAGCTGCTTTTGGAGTTGGAGGCTTTGACATGTCACAGCTTTGCACACAGTTTTATGGAAGTCTCCTGTCACAGGTGAAAAGTAAGTAAGAACTGATTTGTGACCTGGCCTCTTCGTTTGAGAAGATTATCAGATGGGATGGGGGGGAGGCTTTTGTTTCCCATCTGATAACATGGCCGCTAATTTACTTTTCATCTTGTTTTGCAGTATAAAGCTTCAGTATACTGCGTGATAAGCATAGGCTTTTCATCTGTAATTTTCAAAGCATTTTGCAGAAGGGGAAGAGGAAGCATGAGGCTCAAAGCCGTGTAAAGGAGTTCATCAGCTGCCAGGTGCAAAGCTCAGACCTCATCCTCATTTGTTTTCATTGGACCACGCTTTTATCAGTCTCAGCTGTTCAAAGGCGCTGATGTAAAGCTAGAAACTTACAGCCACAAACCGGTATTTATCACCCCAATCTTGTTTTCTGGCAAGGCAATGTGACTTTTGAGTTAATATTTTTCCCTAGTAAAACTGCAGATTGTTTATTACAGTTACTACATTATTATTACACCTTTTATTAGATTTGTTAGTATTTACTCTCAGATATGAAGTTCGCACAGGTAGAACATCTGGAAAGCTTTCTATATTATTCTGTGATAACTGACCTTTGGAAATTTGTGGGCTATGAGGATTCTAGTTAGGATATCCTTATACTGTACTTTGGTGGGTATATGGTTCTTCCTATTTGGATATCAAATGAGGAGTTGACAATTATTTGTGTAAATGCAGCACAAAGGCGGTATCTGCCGGGAGCTGCCGACCCTGGTAGCCTGACAGCAGTGCAGCTGCCACAGCTCCATGTCCCTAAGTCCAGCTGGTAGAATGTATGGTATGTATTTCCTGTAGGCACAATATACATATATATTTTTTTATATATACACACAGTTTCCCCTCCCCCCCGCCTCCTTTCCTGCTCACCATCTAGTCCACCTTGGTGCTTACGAGAGGCCAGTGCTGGGCATGGCCAGACAAGCGTACTGACCTGCTGACAAAGCACCAGCCTCTTTTACTGGCCCTGTCTCTTTGTTTTCACTTGCTTGTTCCAGCCCAGACTGCCTTTGTCCACCTTTGGTCCTTCCCATCATAACTAATGGGCAATTCCCAAAGGCTTTTCTTAGGCAGCTCATAAAGTGTCCCGTGCAGTAGCCCCTCAGTCTACAATACGTTGTAGGGAACTTCCCCCATTGACCCCCCTGTGCTGTGTGTCAGCCCCTTCCCATGGACTTCATAACTCCCTGGGGCAGCCCCAGCTCCCCTGGGGCTCCCTTGCTTGGACCAGGCAGTTGAGGTTCCCTCACTGGCTGGTGTGACTACATCTGGAGACGGTCACCTACCCTGTCAGCAACCCAAGGGCAGCGCCGAGTGCCCCTCTTTCTGTTACAGCTGTTAATTGCTTCCCACTGCTGGCTTCAGAGAGCTGCATGCTGCCACTGGTGGCTTCAGCTGTAGACCTTGTTGTCACAGTTGCCCATCGTGTGTGAAAGCTGTGGAGATCTCCCTCAGCTGCTGAGTTGCACTGACTCATCAGGCCATTTCCAGATGGTTTTATCTGTCTATTAATAAACCGGCTTGCGTTACTTTCATTTGTGTCTAGGCAGAGCTGAACTCCTTGAACCCTTGTGTCTGTTTTTTTAAATTAAGTATGAATTGAGTGCAGACTGATTTGGGCAAATTAACATTTTTTCTCCTTTTTTTCCTATGTGACTAGATCCCTTAATGGATCATAAAGCAGCCAGTTCACTTGGATCTCTCATATTGGATGCTCACTTACTGAAACCCTTCCTTGCCTGATCCTCTATGAAGCTTTGTAACTGCAGGGAACCAGGTTTTCCCTATGGAAATGGATGTTGGGGCTCCCATCAGTTTAAGGAGCAGTTCGGTTTAGAAGCATTCTCTGTTCACGTCACTCTCCACATATTTTCAGACCCACACGTTCTCTTGCCCTCTCTTCCCCTGCCCTCTCCTGTAGAAGAGGGCCTGGCATGTTGTTTTCAGTTCTTGCTTAAGGAAAGGATGTTCATTGGTGGCTGTGGATTTGAAAGACGAGGGCGTAAAAGGAGTGGCAAACACAACCAACCTTTGGCTTAGAATTCTGTTTTTCTGAGGGTGTAAGATCCACCGAGATCACTATGGAAATTGCATGACCCTGAAAAGAAGAACAGACTCCTAATTGAATAGCTTACATGCCTAGACCTCTAGTCTGAAGAGCTGTACTGTTTTTGTTATCCTTTTCAGATTTAGATTTAGACTGTAGTTTCTGCTTACACAAATACTTTGATGAAAGCAAATATAGCTCACTGGAAATACATTGTGTAAGCTGATGATGCCTATGTTTGCCTCCTTTATTAGGCACATTTACAGTATGCTGGTGCATTTCCGTTTCTCTCCTGATCTAATAAAGTAAATATAGTACAGCAAATGAAATTAGTTTCATTTCACACTTAGTCAGTAGTGAACCCAGTGGCCTGCAGGATACGGTTTTTATTTTTAAAACCAATCAAACAAACAAAATGTAGTTATTTCTCTGTAATTTCTTTCTAATTACTATTTTGGGAGGCAAGTGGTTTTGATGTTAGGAAGATGTAGTATGGATTATGTTGATGCTCATTAGGTTAGAATGACATGGTGAATTCACAGAAGGTGAGGGACAACAAATTGTTGAAGAGATTGAATTTGAATTATCATAATTTCTCATTAAAGCTAGGATGCATTAGTGAAGTGTATCATACAAGAACAGTTTTCTTATGTTTCAATGTGATCTGTGTTGCAAAGAATGTTAAAAAAATCTATAAACAAAGGATTTGTTTGTAAATTAAAGTCACTTGACCAGCATTGTATGATTTTTCTTCCAGTTTTGCTTACCAGTTTTCTATAGCATTGCTGTATCTGTGAACTCTGTATTGGCTTTTCCACTGCTGTAAAGCTTATAGCGATTATGGGACTGGTCGTTTTGGCAGGACTGTGCACGAGTGCTCATGCTCAGTAAAGTCTTGTATAAATGCTTTCTCCTAGTTGTAAGAGGTGTAGCTATATCTCTTATTTCCAGTGGAACTGTCTCTTATTGCCATTGCCTCTTACACTACCTACAGGGCATAATGTTAGTAAAATTTTCAAGCTTTTAAAAAAATCAGACTGAATATTACTTGTCTAATTCTGTTTGTAGACAGTTCGGCAAATGTGAGGTCAGTAAAATCCCCTTGCTCTGGGAAACTGTGGCAATTGAATGGTCAACTGCTGTAGCTATGTATGATGGAAGTTTGGTAGAAAATGTATAGTGGGTGTTCCAAAAATAAAACTCGGAATCTTTATTTTATTGAAACTGCATAGCAGTTGCCTTCGTGTAGTAAGCCTTTCTACTTTGTTATTTCAAAAAGGGAAGCACTAGGGTTTTGCAGTTTGCAGAGGAGTGAAGCTGTGCTGTTCTGCCTGTGCTGTGCTAGTTGGAATTTCATTGCACAAGATAGTCATCGTGATTGGATATACCTAGGTAAATTAGGCAGGTAGAAGATGTAACATTTTGATTATTCATATCTGATGACTTGAAAAAATGTAGCAAAAACTCAAGTCAACTCTAAACCTTCTACTGGGATTGAAAATATCTGTGTTTGTCAGGAGTCAATGGGAAATCCTGTGGATTACGATAGTTTTCCCAGTATTGAACAACTTTGTGTGAGAAAGGATGCTCTTCCAGATAGTGCCTATGATAGAAAGGATCTCTCGTTATCTACCACTGACTGTCTGTGGGAGCTGGAACACTTCAAGTGTCGTTCCTGGGCACATGTTTCCCACCAATAAAACAAGAGGGCTGTCCATGGCTTTCCCACCAAGGCACTGTCCCAGCACTTTTGATGATCATGGTAGTTTGGCAAGTGCTGGGGCCCGGAGAGCATGCAGTCAAGAACAAGAGCAATAGGTATGTCTGCTGGTGGTCCACCAACTCAAGAAGTTGGGAGAGGGGGAGGAGAGGCTCATTTCTGTTTCCTTCAACTCAGCCAGAGTTTTGCTGCTGAGTAATATGGGGGATGAAATAGTGCTAAGTTTTTGTATGGTGGTGTGGTTTTGTTTTGTTGGGGTGTTTTTTTTTTTTTTAAGGTTGATGTTTGTTTGCTTACATCGCTAACCATGTTCTTGTTTAATGTTGTTAAATAAAGCAACTTGATCTGATTGAGTAATTTAGGTTAAATTTT
Organism: Syrrhaptes paradoxus; assembly: GCA_013400615.1. Classification (NCBI taxonomy): domain Eukaryota; kingdom Metazoa; phylum Chordata; class Aves; order Pterocliformes; family Pteroclidae; genus Syrrhaptes; species Syrrhaptes paradoxus. The sequence goes on along the minus strand of VZTO01010464.1, from coordinate 94,165 downwards.
GGTTAGATTTTCGTTTGAGCACTGAAGGCCCTATCCTGCAGTGTGCTCAGCATCCTCCGCTCCCACAGCCTTCCCAGCAGGAGCTGCGAATACAGCACGCCCGGGAGCTGGCTGGATCCTCACGAGGCTGGATCACACACAGTCTAGCATAATTTAAAAATACGGTGAAGCTTTTCAAATGTGTTTTGAGTAATACATCGTGGACTCTTCCACAGTAATAATTTCTGTGCCTTAATGTGTCACTGCAAGTATTTCAATAGGCAGTGAAATCTTGCTGTATTTTTCAGGCCCTCTGCTATATGTGGCCTGGTGTGAAAGGAGACTGCTATTTTTCCTTTTAATTTCTCTGGTGCAAATAAGGGATACAGCTTTACTGTTCCATTTCACCCCAGGCAGTAATTTCGAACAGTTATCTCACTTCTCTTGGGCTTAACAACACGATCAGATGACGGCAAGTGAGTGACCTTTCAAAATGGAGTGAACTGTCATCACTCTGCCACCGGGCTCCTGGTTTTCTGTTCTGGAGGAGCAGCCTCCGCAGTGCCCCCGCAGCACCCGAGGGGGCTGTGGAAGAGATGGGGGTGTTTATTGATCGAGGTACTCTCATGACTCACATCACTGATGCCTCTGATGATAAACAGTTCTGTGAAGAGGTGAGCCCTTTGACCCATGTCTGCTGGTGTGTTGTCCAGGAGATTTTGTTTGAGGAGATTAAAATGCAGTGTACGTGCCCACGTGGGCCAGTATTACCTGAAGGTTTTTCTTTGTGAACTCTTCCTACTGGAAGAAGAACCTGAAACTCCAACACTCAAACAAACAAACAAAAAAAATCTTCCCAAGTGTTCATATTTACATTATTTTGACTCTGACTGCTTTGAACTGTTGGCAGTTCAGTTACCCAGTGCTGTGTGTTTTTTATGTATCCTGGCATGCCTGAGGAGACAGTTTGGATCTTGGTAAAACTGGCCCAGATTTTAAGATGTTGATGTCTGTACCAGATTTTTTAATCTCCATATTTAGGTTTCTCGGTACAGTGGCCTCAGTAAACAGGGTGACAAGCACTTGCAGCTGCATTACTGCTTCCATTGATTCTTTCTCTGCAATGTGGGGCAGAGCAGTTCTTCAAGTCACTGCAAGCACATATGGTGTCAGTGAGACATCAAGAAGGGAGTTGTTCTTTGGTGTTTGATCCTTTTCTCTTTTATTCTACAGGCTAATTGCTTTTATTCTCTTTATGCCATCTCATTTTTCTGTATGTTGGTCTTCATAGCTCTGCCTTTATTAAAGTCTCCGAGGAGATCTTCGGAAGAAGAGTATTAGTGAAAGACTTAACTGGTTTTAATCTCACATGAGCAGATAGATGGAAGTTTTCAGGCCCATGTTTGCTTTCATTCTCCAGATTGGTCATATAATAGAATGTCTGATTGCAGAAGTTATTGCTTACAGCTTGTTTCCCATCTTCAGATTTCTTTTCAAATTTTGATGATCATTTTGGTGCCTGAGTGTGCTAAACTGTACACACAGAGCAAGGCATGAGGAAGGGATGAAGGAGTACCTCATCTCTCCCATTTTTTTAATTGCAGATTTGCTTGTGAAGAAGCTGAGGCAAGGGTAAACCTTCACTTTCTTTTTAAGTGAGTGAGAGTTTTGCCTATTGAATTTCATGGGGCCAGGATTTAATTGTGTATTTTGAAAAGTATGTACCAACTTTGCGTACCTTAGCATGAGTCTTATTTTACCAGTTTCTGATGCTGGCCTCATAAAAGGTGCTTAGGTAGCTAAATCCCTTTTAAGATACCTACATTGCTGTAGAAATCCATGTTAAAAAGGACGTTTTTATACCTTTGTGAGTACAATGGATTATCTAAAATGGTAGATATGTACTGACGGGATTTTTAAGGTTTAGGTGTCTAAATGTCATTTTGGCACAATTGTTGTTGCCTAATTATTGTTTAAATCTCAACAATAAGGTCTTAGTTTTCAAAACTGCTGATGGTTCCCACTGATTTCTGTTGGAAATATAGAAGTTCAACACACATGAAAGGTAAATCAATGTCTAGAAACCTTTGTAGTTAGTGATCACCTTTTGAAAATGTCTGCGTTTTTTCTTGCTGGGAGGCATATATATAAATATCTCTCTCTCTCTCTATATATAGCAAGTCGCTGTAACACAGCTGGGAATACAACTACCTCTGCCTTTGCAAGAATATAGGGGCTTCCTAAGCCAGTGCTTCATCTGACATGTAATTAGTTTTTTGGAAGACAGGGATCTAATTAAGACTAATGGAGGGATTTTTTAAATTGTATCATTCCAAATTAAATGGTGTTCAAAAATCTAACTGCATGGTGGGGTAGGGCACTAAAATTATCTTTTGCTATTTGTTCTGTAGCTTGCTTGGCATTTTCTGTAGGAATTTCTGCCAGACTATATTAAGGTATGGTTGGTTGGGTATAGTATGAAATTAATATTCTGTGAGTAGTGATGCATCTAGAAACATTCTTCAGCCCAAGAACAGGCCATGTATTTAGAAATTGTTCCTTATTAAATGAGCTGTTACTAAATTTGCCTAAATGCGGAAAAAAAAAAGGTGGAGTATGCTTTCTATTGTACTCTGTCATGAAGAAGAAATCAGAGTGTGTGATATTCAGGAACAGCTAACACTGATGAGAGGTTGGTGGAAGAACTGTTTCAGATCTTGGCCAGTGCTGCCACTTCAAATGCATAAAAAGTGCTTGAACTGAGATTCCCTGCTGCTATTATTCTGCACACTATTGAAATATAGTACGGGGGTATGCTTTGAATTTTTTTCCATGAGTCACACTGAGAGTCATCGGTGTCATATTCAACCTACAACTTTGTTTTCTGAGGTACTGATGAGAAAGGCAAGTGACATTTTACTCATTCATAACTCTTTTAAACTAGCAATGGGAAACATACTTGTTAGTAACCTTGCCAACACAAAATTTTTTCCATTAGTTTTACTTAAGCTTCTTTTCCATTCTGATTTTGAATGGTGATGTGATTAGCCCTCTTACACTTCCCTGGGAGACTAATTGACTGTTTAATGGGGTTCTCCATTTCTGATTTTCAGCCAAGTTATACCTTTTCCTCTAATTTCAACTGAATATGGTTTGCCATTTTCCCTTAGGCCATTGTTTAAATATGATATCCATCTTCATGTTTGCTTTCTGGAAAACACATCTCAGCAGTCAGCACATTTCCTACCACACTTGCCCATCCATTTGCCACACTCTGTATACCAACCAGACTGTTTGAACCTATTTACATTTTTTTGCTCACTGGCCTATCTTGGCAGATTGGTGATTGTTTCTTGATGATTCCTGTACTCCACCCAAATTACTGACATCTTTCTAATGCTAAGGACACCCAGGACTGAATATTGTATTTGAAGTGTACCTGTGCCCTCAGACTGAATCTGTCATAACTGAAAAGAAATTGAAAAAAAATATAATATTTTCTTGTTACAATCTCATACTGAATTTTCCATTTTATTTGCTGTTTGTGAGTGCGTGCTGTTTGTGCCTCTGCTATAGTGGTGGAGATGTTACAGGCTTCCCATTGAGGCTCCAAGGGTAAGAGTGTTTTCCCTGGCACCAGTGGAATTCTTGGGTCTTTTGGGCTGAGGAGGCAAAGCCTGCTGGCATTGCAGCTAGCCAGGTAGCACCAACTTTTATGTCTCAAACCACAGAAAAAAGGGTGGTTTTTACCACATTAGGGTAATGGAACATGAGGATAAGCCAACCCCTCAGGCCTGCAAGCAATCCTTGTAGCTGTCTGGCATAGGATTCAGGAACAACTGTTAGATTAAAATGTGTGCAGGATATGGGTGCGTGGTGTATCAGAATCTGACAATTGTCAGAGATGCTGGACACCACCGTGCTAACTTGACCAGGAGACTGTGCATACCTGTAAGCAATAGATAAATAACTGGCTATAGATATGCCAGTGATCCTGAATTACGTGAATGCATTGTATTGGCCGGAATAAACTGTATTGGGCAATTTGATCATAAATACAGTATTTTAGTTATACCAAGAATTATTGGGGGGGGGGGGGGGGGGGAGGGCACCAGGAAGTGAAAAATTTGAATCCTGTGAGATATCTCGAAAGAGATGAAGAGAAAGAGTATTTAAATTTGTTACCTTTTCCCTGAACAGCAGTGTTTGTTGCACACTTCATTAGATAAACAAGCTTTTAAAATGCCAACTAATTAATTAATGTGTAGAGTGGTCTAAGAAGGATGTCTAGGTCTTTTCTCCATTCCTGAACACTGCATGTAAAGGAAAGGAGCCATTACACCTGTTCAGGACACGATGAAGTTAAACAGTGAATGTCTCCACGGATTTATATGGACTTTATTTTTGTTTTTAGTGATTGGTAAGATGCTGGAATTATCTGTTACATGATCAGGTAAAGCTTCCTATGACAAGACAATCTCTTTTGTTGCTTGGATCACTGTATTTGGTTTGCAGATTGTGTTGTGTCCCTGCTTTGGAATCATAGTTGTTTCTTTTTGTATTTCTTGTATTTTTGTTTTGAAAGATTGCAACACAGAGGTTTCGTGCAGGGGTTGGACAAGGAGTTTCTGTTCAACTGCTCTGAACTGAAAACTGAGCTGCTAGAATAACAGCCCACAAGAGCCTGAGGACACACACCCTTGTGGTAGGAACAATGTGGACCAAAACCTCATCACTTTAAGATAACTCTTAACTGTCTCCAAAAAGAGCATATAATGGGTGCTTCAGACAGCAATGCTCCAAAATGAGAAGAAGATGAAGAGAGGAGAAAGTTTTTTGTTTAAAAACAAAACTGTGGAAAACACGTAGTGGAAGAAGATGGGCCCAACCCTGGAAATCAGGTGCCCAAAGGCTACGATAATATATGCTGCTCTGGCTGCAGCTGAGCTGGGTCAAAAGTTTACTGTCCTGGGTTTGTTCACCTGTGTGAGCAAAAGAGCACATCTGTGTCCTGGAGAAGACTGAAATTGGATAAAGAGCTAATGGGGAGGATGGAAGGAGAATTCAGACCATTGGGGTAGGTGTAGAGAAGGAAGAACACACAGAGGTTTAAGGAGTGTCCTGGTCAAGGGGAGGGAGCGGGACCTGGTCAGTCAGGGTGACGGCAAGAAGTGGCTTCTGTAGTTCAAAGTGAGATGATCTAATTCTGATATAGTCTGATTGTGGACAATCTGGCTTTGCATGCTAAGCTGTATTTTGATGTACCTCTTTCTAGAATGACACACAGCATGCACCTTTTTCCCCCCGCCAAGTGTCCTTGATTTGCTTATTTCATAAGTGCTATTTTTAATTTTAGGAGTGTCCTCATGTTTGTTGGAGTGATGAGTAATCCTGCAGACTTTGGTGCATTTACTAGAAGTTGCTGTGCCTTTTTAATTGGGTGCTTTGCAAAAGGGAAATGGTTGAGCTGCAGTCTTCTGTGTCCCCTTTATTTGAATAACATGCTAAATCAAGCAGGGTTTTATGAATAATGTTCACCATTTGATTCAGATGCACTTTGGTTGTGTGAAAGGACCAGCAGCGCAATTATTCTTACTAATAAATGCAAATGTATAATAACTTTGACTCAGCCACTCTGTTCCTCCAGGTTATGTCAAAAAATGAAAGCAGTGCCATTTTTAATGCATTGACATTGCTCACCTCTCTTTGAAACCGTTCTAATTTGTCATCAAGAGGTATGCCTGGGAGTTTTCATAAATCATCACACACACACATTCTCCAACATCCAGAGGAAAAGATTACTCAGAGCCACTTGTTACTCTTTTCTGTATAATTGTTGGTGCACTATGGGGAGTTTTGATGTACAGTGAAAGGAGCGTGTGCACAAATTTTAGTTCTTTGCAAGCACCTGGCTCTATCTAGCAGCAAAAAATAGCTGTGACTGATGCTGGGTCATCAGTTATTGAATCACAGGGGATACAGAAACTCATTGAACTAATGTGTTTCAGAAGGAAGTTTAAGGTGGCCTGCATATCTGAAAACAAATTGCTGAGGTGCAGACACGCACATTTAAAACATTTTGAAGGGTACTTCAAAAGCTGTTTAGAAATCCCTGAAGCTTGTTTTAATCAGGAATCTAGAAAATTGCATGGATGTGAAATGTTTCACAGTCCAGTTGTATAGAAAGTACAAATATTAAAAAAAAAGAAGAAAGTGCTTACCAAAATTTGCAGCCTTTGGAATACATCTTGAAATTTTAAGCAAAGCATTTAAATACTTGTTTTTAGAAATGACAGGAGTGTGGTAGGGGCCAGAAGTCTTGTATTTTCTGTGCAACTTGTCTGTCATCTTCTTTGTCAAGTACTTGTCTCCCTTGGACTTCAGTGGGATTTAATTCAAGTTCTAAATTCTGTAACAGAAAAGAAAATAAATTTTAATATAGTGAGATTATTCTTGCTGCCCTTGATTAGCAGTCACTTTTTCCATAGCTGTCATAATATGTACATGAAAACTTAGGTCCACCTCCTTTTAATTTTTGTCTAATTTGTGGAGACTTCCAATTCTCTTTTCCAGAATATAATAAGGTTGTTTTTCAGTAATTGTTTTTTTTTATTTAATTACATAATTTTTTATTTTACTGCTTAAAAAAAGCACAAGTCCTGTGCTTCAATAGTTATTTTACTGTGTGAAAGAGCAGAAAGCCTGTATACTTATTTTTATTTTTAAAACCCTTTTACAAACTTTTATTTTCAGAACCATGTCATGTGATGTGATATGTTCTGTATTTCTAACTTGTGTGATTCTAACTACTGTTAGTCTGTCTGTTTGGAGATGGACATCACTTTGTGGTTAGTCTTTTATGCAACTGGAACTTTTTTCAGTTCCATTTATGTTTTTTGACACAATACTGTGGCTGTATTGTAAAGGTATCATGAATGAATGGAATGCAGCACTTGCAGATTTTTGTTGGCTAATAGTATTTATTTCACTCATGTGATTTGCAATACAATAAAATGTGTGTTATGTAATGAATGTACACTTATAAATACTTTTTTAAAGTCTACATATTTTTTACTAAAGATATTGTGAATGCTAGCAATAGTTGATTAAAAAATTTACCTGGTAAAAAAATTCAGAATACTGCCATACTTTTATGTATATTTCTGGATATGAGCTTCAGTGGAGCACTTCCTTAGCTGATGTGTGCTGGGTGGGATGGAATCTTCCAAAAGCTCCAGAGTAGAAGAGCAAGATTATTTTTCCTGTGGTGTAATAGCATTGTTTTTTAAGAGCTCCGCTGAAAGGTAATGTAGTGTTTCATAGCACAATGATCATACATACTGACTGAGGAAGTAAATTGTTTATTAACTTGTTCATAAGTTGTCAAAAAAACTAACATACATAATTCACTTATGGTTGTTGAACACCAAAAGGAGAGTTTGCATTAAATTTCTTTGTCCTAGCTATAAGTAACACAGTAGTAATTTTTGCTTATTTTTCAATTGCTTTTACAGTTATTTTGATTGTTCTGTTTTCAACATGGAACAAAAAGTTTATCTCCAGGGTGTGACTTTGGAAAGCTTGTCTTTTGGCAGTGTCCATTAAGCAGAAGAGATCTTTTTGCTGTAGAAAACTGGTGCTTATGGCTGCTGGGTCTCTTTGCAGTTATTTGCATGCATGTCATCTTTGTACAAATTGGAGGAAAGACTTGACACTGAAGCCTTTTGAGTGTGTTTAACTATTAGTTTTGAATTGCAATTCTCTTCAGAAAATTTCCTAATTCAAATGAGGTCAACTACAAATAATTTTTTTTTTCTTGTTAAGCATTCCAAATTTTTTGTGTAAATAGCCTACCTAGTTTTTCATCTGGCCAATACCTAAAGAAAGGCCTTTGTTTCCTACCAGTTCTCAAGGCACTTGTTCAAAGGTCATAGAATCATAGAATCATAGAATGGTTTGGGTTGGAAAGGACCTTAAAGATCATCAAATTCCAACCCCCCTGCCCTGGGCAGGGACACCCTCCACTAGACCAGGTTGCTCAAAGCCTCATCCAGCCTGGCCTTGAACACCTCCAGGGATGGGGCTTCTGCAACCTCCCTGGGCAACCTGTTCCAGTGTCTCACCACCCTCATAGTGAAAAATTTCTTCCTAATGTCTAGTCTAAATTTACCCTCTTTTAGCTTNTGACCTGCTGCTAATGCTTCTCTTGATGCAGCCCAGGACACGGCTGGCTTTCTGGGCTGCAAGCGCACACTGCCGGCTCATGTTGAGCTTCTCATCCACCAATATCCCCAAGTCCTTCTCCTCAGAGCTGCTCTCTATCCATTCTCTGCCCAGCCTGTATTTGTGCTTGGGATTGCCTCGACCCACGTGCAGGACCTTGCATTTGGCCTTGTTAAATTTCATGAGGTTAAGATATTTCAGGAATGCAATTTGAAAGTTTTGTTTGGGTGGGATCCCACAGTACATCTTCTGAAAATCATGATTTCTACCTTGTATTTGTGGTATGATTTATTGCCAAGCTGTGAGGTTTCAAACTGGATCTCAGACCATTTACTAGAAAAGAGAGTGGCTATGTTCATGGTGGAATCCTTTCGGAACCGATTTTCTTTCATTTCAGGAAAAAGGCTGGTCAGAAGTAAAATAGTATGAAGGATCTGGCTTCAGGTTCAGATGGTGGTCATGTCATGTTGAAGTAGAAGAGGAAGCTAAAAGCTGTGAAAGTAATAGGAATCCATAGCAGAATTTGGAAGCATTTTCAAAGATGAGGAAATAATGTGAAGATGGGAGTGGGAACATTTTCAGTATAATTCATGGACATTCATAAAATGTTGTTCTACTGTGACATCTTACATGTAGGTACTGAAGATGAGTAGTACTTCTAAGAGGTGTTAGCTTGAAATTGGTGAAAGAATACAATTGCAGTTGCATCTGTTCCACTGGACCATTTTCATATTCCTTCTTGCTGCCTCACCTAAAATTGAGTGAAAATAACAGGTCTATATCATGCTGTGCTTTTAGAAATATTAAAAAGGCTGTTAAGCCCAAAGTTTTCACCAGTATAATTTTATTTTTCTTGTCAAGGCTTTGCTGATCTTTTCTTTACCACACCAGCTTCTTCAGAAATTCACCCTGGCTTATAATCAATACCACAGTAGCATTTAATCCTACATATTTGTCCATAACTTACTTTCCTTATCTTAGTTTTTTTCTTCAGATACAAAATTTTGTGCCTCCTGTTAACTTCTTGCTTTACTTCATTGATGAGCTACACCTGGGATTTTGGATGTCGTAAACAAAAAGTAGCCTCTTCTGAATTCTGTATCTCCAGATGCATTAAGTACTATTTGCTGTTTTCTTACATCGTGTTATAGATTGGCATTAGACTACCGTAAGATTCCACAAGACAAAAATTTTGTTTCCTTCCTTCAGCAAGTTTGCAAGCTACAACATTAGCACACGGAGCTCTGTCTCTAGTAGAGACAGCTAAAACTGGAATAGAAACTAGATCACAATTTCCACACTTAATAAGGTAGTAAGTCAGCTGTTGCCATGGGACAGAGCTGTTTGAATTGCCATAACCATTCCATAGGCATAACTCTTAGGCTTATGCCAGATGCTCCATCCTGCTCCTGCTGTGTGAAACAGCTGGAAATTCAGCTTACAAGGATTTCTTGCCTAGAGGGAAACTACAGGTGGCATAGAGTTGAGATAACGTGAATTTGATGGGAAGATATGTCATACGCTCCAGCTCCAGCATCACTGTTCCAGCTTCAGGATACATGTCTGATCTTAGGTTAGAAGCGTAATAGGTGGAAACTGCAGTTGAAGGTATGGGAAACAATCTTAAAAATTGATGTAAAGAGGTGAAGCCGGTTCTTTTCCTTTTTATGAATGTGCTTTGTTGCAGTACCTTTTGCTTTGCTGCTTTTTCTTTTGGTTTGCATGGATTTTTTTTCTTTTCCCTGGAGTTTCAGTTCTGGGGTAATACTTTGCCTGGTAGTATAATCAGGTTGGACTCCTGGAGTCCTTTTTGGCTAGCTTTGAGAAATATAGTAATGCAGGTGAATCTGCTTGTTCTGTATCAAATTGTGACAGATTCATCTCATAACCAGCCATTATGTGGTGGATCCCCATCTAGCTGATGGATTAGTTCTCAAATGCAGATGGACCTTTGCAGGATAATCTTTCTGAAGAAGGAACAGATATGGCTAAAACACATTGCAAAATGCAAAGAATTCCCTGTGAGTACAACTGTTACTAAGCTAAGGTTGTGGATCTGTGTGTTAATATTGTTTCAAGCAATAAGAAGTTTACATTAAAAACTCATAAGCAGTGAAATGTTACAGCTTTCACTGATTTCACATATGGTGCTTTACTGTTTGTTAAATAACAAATTTTTTACTAGCCCTTTTCAAGTATGAAACTTGTTCAGAGTTTAAGGGTTGAGAAACATGTACTGTTGGATACCTTCTGCAGAGGCTCTAAGCTGAGTAAAACAGAAGTAACACCATCATCACTGAGGCTTTGATTACAGCCAAGAGTTCAGCTGTGTCTGTGTAGCTAAAGCAGTATAACTGAACGAGCAAGGACGATGGTTGGCTGGTTAGAATGTGTTTATGGGAATGGAAATAAATTATAGTGCTATAAGCTGCATTTATAGGAATGTAGCTGCAGTAGGGTTGTACAGAGGAACTGCATTGCCAGAAGGAAAACCCACATCTCTCGCTGCAATAATATTCCACTTTTGTGAGGGGGCCAGCCCTAAATGAATTCCAGTTGCATTTCTGAGTACTTAAATGAGAAAGCTGCTTCAGTAAAGGCTTGCTTTGGCTTGGAGAGGATTTAACACCAAGAGGAGTTGAATATCTGCATCTTCACTGGAGTCTGTGCTGTTTAAGGGTGCTGTAAGCCACTGCAGTCTTGTGTTTCTGTCCTGGCTCTAAATGTCATTGAAGTCAGCGGGAAAATGCTTGGGTGGCTGCAAGACAGGAGCCTCTTTAGAGACCTCTGTTAGCCTGATGTATCTTGTTTTCTGACGGATCACGTGCACAGTCAGTAGGAAGCAGTTTATCCTGAGTGAAGAAAAATGTGCCAAAGTGTGATTTTATGTGACAATCATAGAGGCAAGGTGGGACACAGTACCAAGTTTTATTCTATTCTGTGGTTTTATTTCCACTTTTTGCTTCCATAGCCAGCACATAACATAAGATTACAAGCACAAGCAAAGCACTACCACCTCTCTCTGGGGGCTCAAGCGAGATGTTTATTCTCCCCAAATATGAGTTTAAATATGTGTTAGAGGAACAGGCTATCTAAAAGGCTGTTCCCACGAGAGTTTTCTCTGGCATAATACTTCTCTGATACTTCTCAGAATACACTGATCTGGGGACACTGAAGAGAGGGCATCACAGAGATCACAACATGTGCTGAAGATGTGAATTGAGATGGAAAGAAGACAATTAGACATTCCCTTTTTGGGGGCAGGGGAGGGAGGTGGAATTAACAATGTAAAGGGTTTCGGATTAAACACACCCAGCATAGTAAACTAATAACTCTGTTGAGTCAAGAACTAAATTAAGTGTGTTCGATCCCTAAACTGAGCCAGTAGTGTTTCTAAAAAAAAAAAGCCCTACTGGTTTATTTTAATTGGAAGTAAATATCCCATTTTCAAGCATTTTGTTCTTAATCTTTGGTTTGCATTTCCTTTAAACGCTTTCCTCTGAGGTGGCAGCTTGGATTCATCAGGTTCCATTACTATTTCCAACATACTACCATTTAATTTTGGTGTAACAGATTTTCTATTAATGCTTTTCAGATGGAGGTGACATCAGATTTTGGTGGCAATTTTTTTTTCTGTAAGAGGACTTTTTATTACTGGGATCACAGAATTATTTTACTTCACATGATCTTTACCCTTCCTTTCTCCTCTCTGATAATATCCATCTTAGTGAGACCACTGCTCTGAGTCAGACTCTGAATTTGCTTGCAGATGTTACAGGATCTAGTTTGAGATAATTTCTAATGTGCATCTTCATGAACCCTTTCATTTTAGTTCCCTCTCACAAGACCTACAGTATGGTTTTTTCTTACTAGGTTCCATTTAACATTGCAAGAGCTGCTGCTGCTGCCACAGATACCACATGATGAAGAAGAAGGAAGAGAAACACACTTTTCATAGGGTTTCTGCACATAAGTGCAGAGAAGAATTATGGAGGGGGGATGACCAGTGCAGACTACCTGGTATACCTCCCACTCAAAACAGAAGTTAACTTTGAAGTCAAGTCCAGCTTCAAATTTAGATTAGGTTGCTAAGGGTCCTATGCAGTTGAGTTTTGAGTATCTGCACTGATGGAAATCCTGTAACTTTAGCCCCCATTCTTGTTCTCAATATGAAGAAGTTTTTTTCTTTATGCATACATGAAATTTGCCTACTTTGCTGCAATTTTTAAATTTGATTGAGATGTTTGTTAAATTAGAATACGAAGTTACACAAAGTTTTTTCTTTTATTGGAATAGAAGTTCACACTTGAAAATAATCCTATATAACGATAGTGAAACAAACCCATACACAGCCATTCTGGAGGCAGCAAAGAGGTGTGCAAGCAGCCAGTCTAAGAGAGTAAGACTGAAGTACTGCTTTTGGTAGTAGAAGGAAGAAGTAATGATTACAGACACAATGTCTAGAAGATGGGTGTTGGTAAGAACAGGCCCTTAATTAACTTCTTGCAGTTATTTTTATTGGTGGCTTTTTTNTTTTTTTTTTTTTTTTTTTTGTGCGCCACAGGGCAAAATTCTCCACACATGACTGCACTGAGATATAATGTTTCCTTATTTTGGAATATTTCCCTATTTAAAATAGTGATATTTTATGCCGTGACAGATTAATTAGATTTAAATACCCCAGTCATTAGTGAAGATGTTCCAATATGAGAGGATACAGATGCTACCTATTCTAAATGTCTGAAAAATAATGAAAAGACAAAAATCATAAAATGTTTAATTTACACAGTGATGAGATTTAATTCTGGCTTGACTGAGGCTGTCAAGTGTGGTGCGACTAAATCTGTTGTCAGCTATAATGAACACTTGTAATGCTTAATTTTATGTGAATATTTGCAGCTGTGAAGGAACAGGCATCTTTACCTCTTAGTCAATACATAAAATGAATTATACTAGAACAGATGATGTACAAAAACAGGTAACAGAGCTGTGTGGTAATACATTGACTTAGGGAACAAAATGTGAGGGAACTACTTTTTCTTATTTATTGCTTCCTACAGTCATTGGATTGTGAAAGTGGAGCTCATTTAATGGAAGTCTTACTAAGAGGAGTGTGCCATCCTCCTTTGTCTCTCTGCCTAACACACTACAGACGTGAACACATGCCATGTATTATTTAAATGTGTAAGTTGACACATACAATTTATAGGATTTAGAAGTGGAAAGAACATGAATTATAGAACAGAAAGCTTTCAGCTTGCTGCAGAGTTGAATGTATTTAATGCAAAATGAAGACGCACATTAACCTTAAAAAAATCAAAGGGATCTTGGTGAGTATTAGGTAACTGAGCAGACCTTCATGCCCATTTGTCCTCCTCTCAGCAGTGAATTTAGTGAAGGTCTCACTGGGTGGTAGGGAAAGCACATGTGGGCTGAGCTGGAGGATCAGGATATGGTGTGTTTGTGTGACTGCTTTCTGATTAAACAGATTCAGGTAATCCATGTAGTGAAGCTGCCCTTCAGTGTAATGGTGGCTTGCTCAAATTTGATTTTAACTCAGCTTGGCGAAGAGGTACAGGTATCAAATAAATCCCCAGCTGTTACAAATATGGGGTTTTGTTGAGAGGAAGGAGCCCAAGCCATCAAGAGCCTTTGCTGAGACTAACAGGAATGTACAGAAGTGCCCCAGCCAGTGAGATAAGCTTCCTACTGAGTCTTGAGTCAACTCCAGAAACCAAATTCAGGGAAAACTGGGCTTTTCTAGTTCTGGTGTTCAAAGAGCAACTTCTTTTTTTTTTTTTTTTTTAAAGCATAAATACAGTTATTTCGAAATGTTATTCTGAAGTGAATATAATGCAGTCTTGATTTTCGTCTTAAGAAGGTTGAAGTCGGGATCTGCCAAGTTAGCAAACTAAGCTTTCAAAACGGGCATGATTTTTTTTTTTTTTTTTTATCTGAGCACTTCAAAAGCCATCAAAGTAGCTGTTACCGTCTGTCCTGGAAACTATAAATAAGCATAAAATAATACAGGAGCAGGAAAAAAATATTATGCCAGCAGTTAATGTTGTTGTTATTAATGCTGTTTTTTTCTTTTTTTTTCCCCCTTTTTACAGTGTATCCTATTCAGTGCATGTCTCTGAGGATTACCCAGGTATAGTGCAACATTCTTCTCCATGACACAGATATGTATGTTACTGCAATTTGCTATATTCAGATGAGAATATCTGAAAGGGTGTTGATGTCTTCCAGGTGCATCCTTGTGCTAATGATTTTTCATTAGTTAGATTATTTTTACAGTCATTTCTCATTTTCAGACATCATTTATCAGCTCTGTCAGGGTGAGAAAACCTCGTTTACAAGTTTACAGAGACAGGAGCTTGTGGTGCTTTCAGCGCCTGGAGCCAACAGTGATAGGGGTGAAAAAACACCGAGCTCCACCCAGCTCCTCTTTGGTGAGGGAGATAAAGCTTGATCTCTGAAGAGGCTGAGCAGTCTGGCACAGGGCCAGCAAAGCACTTCTGTGTTAGACCTTAATGAGACTCCTCAAGTTCTTCACGTTAAGCCTGTGGACTGTGCTCTGATGCTTCTCATGGTCAGCTGGAGCTAAGGGTTTGTGCAGGGCTATGTCTTTAATAACACAAGCTTGCAAAGCTGTTTCTGGCTGCTCAGTCCTGCCTCCCTGTCATACTCTGCGCTGGGTTGGCAAAAGCATTTGTGTAACCGTGATCAGTCTAGACAAGGGGAATTACTCATATGAAAACCAACCAGGCAAGAGCAAAAGCTAGTTTTCAGCTACCTTTTTTTCCTGATATCCTTTGCAAAGAGACTGCACAGGTACTTCAGGTGGCACAGAGGTTAGCAGAAGCAGGAGAGGGAAGCAGGAGAGGGGAGGGCAGATAGGTGCTGTGCAAGTAAACATACATGGTAGTACAGTTGAATTTCAGCACATTATGTACTTTGTACCAAGGATGATTTAATAGTGTGAGCACCATGCCTGATATTAAACCATCCGGCTTTTTTTGGTGTTTATCCATAACATCTCTGTAATATTTCAAAAAAATATTTCTTGTTTCTTTTAGAATCTTTAAAGAAGTGACACTTTGATCTTCACTGATAAGCAGTAGACTAAGTCTTTTCAAACCATCAGAGTTTTTGAAGCAAATACAGAGAGAAATCAGCATCAGCAGTGATGCTAAATATAATGCATTATGTGAAAGAATGCTCACAACTTTTATGAGTTTTTTTTTTTTTTCCACTGGCAAAAACAGGAGAGAAAATGGCTGCTAATACTAATCTATTCAATATGTAGTAAAGGTTGAAACTGAGATTCCTAAAATACCCACTCATACCAGTGATAAAAGTGATTTCCTAATTACTTCATTGTCTTGACAATTAACAGAGAGACAAATAGTTGGGAAAAATCTCCATCATATGTTATACAATCATAGAATCGTAGAATCATAGAATGGTTTTTGTTGGAAGGGACAAACCCCCTGCCATGGGCAGGGACACCCTCCACTAGACCAGGTTGCTTAAAGCCCCATCCAGCCTGGCCTTGAACACCTCCAGAGATGGGGCATCCACAACTTCTCTGGGCAACCTCTTCCAGTGCCTCACCACCCTCACAGTGAAGAATTTCTTCCTTATATCTAGTCTAAATGTGCCCTCTTCCAATTTAAATCCATTACCCCTTTTCCTGTCACTACATGCCCTTTTAAAAAGCCCCTCCCCATCTCTCCTGTAGGTCCCCTTCAGTACTGGAAGGCCACAATAAAGTCCTCCAGAGCCTTCTCTTCTCTAGGCTGAACAACTCCAATTCTTTCAGCCTGTCCTCACAGGGGAGGTGTTCCAGCCCTCTGACCATTTTCGTGGCCCTGCTCTGGACTCGCTCCAACAGCTCAACATCCTTCTTGCGTTGGGGGCCCAGAGCTGGCCACAGTACTCCAGGTGGAGTCTCATGAGAGCAGAGTGGAAGGGCAGGATCGCCTTCCTCGACCTGCTGGCCACGCTCCTCTTGATGCAGCCCAGGATCCAGTTGACCGTCTGGGTTGCAGGTACACAGAACAGTTTGGTTTCAGGTTTTTTTTGTTAACAGTTAATTTTATTAAACATCCCATAACTTGATCTCTGGGAACCCCTAAGTAAATGACAAGCTGGCACACCAAGCCAGCAATTAGTCTCACAGCACATGAGATCTCAACACCTGTCAAACTCTTCTGTCTGACAGACCTCAAACTTCCTTTACTAATGCTGTTTGTGACATACCCTAATGGCCTGCAAGCCTGAGTGGCTCTAAAACGTAATGAATATTCTCTGCCATCACCCTATATATTTTAAAGCCAGATAGAATTTGAATATTTTACACCATAGCTAATGGGGCAAAGGGAGAGGGAGGGGAACCAGCTGCACATTTTTACTGATTAAAAAGGCTTTGGAAGAGCTGATTTCATTCATATCTCAAGCTTTTGCAGGGTGTATCTTTGCTTTGCAATGAAGAGGTGTTCTGTGTGTTAGGAATGGTAATGACTCTTCCATTTTACAGCTTTGATCCTAAAAATACTTGCTTTGACTTGGTGAACTAGATTCTTTGTCTCCTTTCTTTGTCCTAAATCTCTAACTTAACATTACTGCTGACTGTGACTTTCTTCTCTGGCATGTATTTTAAGGTGTGTTTCAGGGACATGTCAGGGTATGACAGTGTCAGGTCTGGGAAGCTCTCTGCTAGCATCCTCCTCCATTGGAAGTAGTAACAGTGTAGCTATTGCTGAATTTCTTCATAAAACATCAAAAGATTACAAATAGCTGAGCATTAAATAAATGGGAACTGTAATATGACATGACAACTTCCAGTAATGGAAGGTGTTCAAAAGTTTTGTAATTATGAGTGAAAGCTAAAAATATGCTCACAAAGGCACACTGAAAAACTTAATAGGAATAATGTTGAGACAGTAATGGCCCAAAGTTTTATATACATTGCTAAAATTGTGAAAATATCACTGAAAATTTTAGAGGCAGGTAATAACAGTTCTAGCAAAATATCTCTGTAACCGTTTTCTCATAACATTGACACGACTGGGGAAAATAATGCTCCTAAGGAGCAGTTACAGAATGTAATATTGATGAGTAGACTGAAGTCCTATTAATATGAGTGGATCATGACTCCTGTGAGGATCATTACAGCAGCAAGCATTTTGCTAACGAATGTGTGTTTGGAGTGATACATGTTGGCTGCTGTAATCTTGTAGAACTGCTGTAGTCTTTCATCCCAGTGATGTGTGGGTTACATACGTCTTAATAGAAACATGGTTTTCTTGTATCTGCAGCAGAGAGGAAGAGAACCAGTTTGGCAACAAGTGGTTTGCTGCATTGCTTTACTAGGTCCAGGCACTAAGTCCTCTGCTTAAGAGCAGAGTCCTGGGTGTAGCGTGTTAGAGGTTGGATGTTGAAGAAAGCCAACCAAACCCAGTATCTTAATTTCAACTGTCATTTGACTAATGGAAGGAAAGAAAAAAACCCTCATGGCTGCCAAATAGAAAAGGAAAACAAAAACTTGGCAGTGAAAATCATATGATGCAGCTGCCAAGAAAAAATGACAATGGGCATAAAAATATAATTAAAATCTATAAAACCTGTAATTGAGCAGTCCTTTTTTCCATATATGTATATGTTGGTGGTAATTGTCTATTCTGTACAGCGCATACTGTTTTTCCTACTTTTTCACATAGCAATAAGTTCTAGCACATTGATTTCCTTTCTCCCATGCATATATATGGTGTTAGGTATATTTAGAGCCAGATGGTGGCCTTTGTTATTCCAGTTTATCAGACTGTAGCAGTTAAGTTATACTCCCAAACCTGGGAAGGGAATGGACCTATGGTGCATATGCCCAGAGCAATCCAGCATGGTGAGGCTGACACTGAAATGATGGCAAGGTGGAGCATGCAAGCAGAAGCAAGGCAAGGGTTCATGGAACGGATGAGGTGCAGCTGTCCTGGAGGCACAGCTCACAGCCTGTCCTGACAACAGATGAGTGAGAGTGGGAGAAGACATGAATGCAGCTGGTAGATGGCTGAAGGGATCCTGGAGCCGTCCGCGCGGGAGCGCAGTGCTTGGAGAGCAACGGTGTCAGTTTCCCACGGCCATCGCTTTCTCGCAGTACATGTGTGTGGAGCTGAACACCTCATGGGACAGTGCAGGAGTGAAAGGAGGCAGAGGTGTGGTAGATGCGTGTGAACGTGGCAGAAAAGCTGTTTGAGGTGGCAGCTGGGAAAGCCCCATGCCCCTGTCTGTGCATGTCAGTGCAGCTGCTGCTCTGCTAGGGCAGCATGGCACACCTGTGCGAGGAAGGGCAACAGCTCCAGGGTTTCTTTGTGGTACAGATACTGCTAAGGACCTCTATAATGCAAAGGATAGTACTATGGAATTTACTGCTCAATTAAGGTTAACATCTTTAACATTTCACTGGAAGCACTATGGTCAAAGGCTTTGAGATTGCAGCAGTAGGCTTAAAATTACATCTGAGTTCATGCATTTTGCTGATGTGGAACCAGAGTGTTTGGAATTATGACAGATCAAGTCCTCGTTTCAGTCCTCTTATTTGTCTCTTTTTCTGTGATTATCTTAATTGTCAGCCTTTCTGCTTTAGAGTTTAAGTTTCAATTCATCCCAGATGCGTAAAAAAAAATTACTACTTTTATTGGCAGCAATTTATGCAGAATTAGCTTCTGCACATACTACCTAAAAACTTGCTGCTCCTTGTTTGTTGTTACTAGATATTTGGTTGGAAAGCAAAAAATAAACCAAACCAAAAAAACAACACAACACAGCCCTCAGCCTAATCCCAATCCCTAATTCCAAAGAAAATTTGAGATAGACTTCTCATATTCATATTCATATTCATATCTAGCATTTTTGTTAAGTGGGTGGAATTTTTTTTCCTGAATCAGACACAAGGAAAGTTATCCACTGATTAGAAGATACTTCAAATAACCTTTATGTCACTAGGCAAAATGAAGCATGGGTATTTAGCTTAATGGGCTGTTGACATCCAGCTCTGAATGCAGCCTTCACTCTGCACAGCAGATTTAGCTTGAGTTTGGTGTCATGCATAACAAAAAACATAGAACAACTTTTTGTCTCAAACCCCCATAAGCCTTGTGGGGTAGTTCAGAGCAGTGCTTGGTGTCATTCACAAGTGCCATGACATTGGACTCCAGGGGTTTGCTTGTATAAAATTCGTGTCTGAATCTTCCATCCTCTTGGTATTCTTCTTTTCATTAGCTATCTCAAGAGAGAAAAACCCACCAGGAAGATGATAGTTCTCAGCTTCCCTAACCACCTGCAAAGAGGTTCCTTATGGTACAAGGGTGGGATGGGCAATGTGGGAAGGGTCTGGTTGAGTACAGCAGGACTTCACTGTGCAACATGTTTTTCTGTTGTAGATAACACTTATGTTTCCAGTTCTGATAATGATGAAGATGTGTTAGTTACAACAGAGCCAATTCCAGTAATTTTCCACCAAATCGCTACAGGTAATCTTATGTCCTGAGTGTTTAATCAAGTTCATGTTTTGAGAAGAAAGACCAGATGTTACCTGCACTTAAAGGGAGATATGCTAATGTGTGCAGCTATACAGTTTGCTATTTTCTCACAGTCTTGCTGTAGTAAATTGCCCCACATTTCAGAACAGAAGAAATTAAAATATTTCGTTTGGGGACCAAGATGATTGTGTAGGCAGAATGTATTTTATTCTTTTAATTTCTTGCCATTTGTGCTAAAGCAATTCTCCTTGAATACAGTTAGAGGTACTTAATACTTCCCAATTATAAGTTTTCATGCTTGCTTGCTTAAAACTTCACTAAATCTTCACCACTGGGGATGAAACAGTCTATAACTACCATTGCCTCTGGAAAATTTGAGGAAATTTCAAACAAAATGGTTCAGCTGTTTCACTAAATTAGACTACGTAAAAAAATATTTTTTCGCAGTGATTTTGGGAACCTCTCATTTGAAATTATTTCCATACTTTCAAAAAAGTATTTGTTACATGAAAGGGTATGCTTTTCAAACATATAGGCACATTTATACCATATATAATCAAGACTTGTGCATACTCTATAGAGACTTCTTAGATTTTAGCAGCCCAGTTCCCTGATGATTTCAGGCTGCAGGAGAAACTGCGTAGAACAGTCTTAATTCTGGCAGTTCTTCAGATAGGAACACTTGACTTTGCAGTCTTTTTATTATAATGCTTTAGGGCTTTTTTTGCGTAACACAGAATTACTTTGAATTCCACCCGAAAACCAATATGATCTTCAGTCTCTGATCTCATTTATACTGGTATAAATCAAGAATAATTTTACTGAAGTTGGTGTGGTGGCGCCAAACAAAAAGTGGCCATTATCGTTAGAAGTTTAAGATAAATTTTACTTGCAAATATTTCTGTAATTTAGAAAGAAATAAAGCCTGTCATTTAAAATAAAATAAAAACCTATGTTTCGTATAGAAGATGACCTGGTTTAGTTTTGCTGAGGCGTTTGATTTTTTTGTTCTTTTATAAAGTATACAAAATTAATGAATGACTAAATTGTAAATCATAGATTGGGAAAAACAAATCTCCTAGATGGACCAGCTGAATTTCATTTCACAGTTAAAAATATGAATCTTCTGAGACATTGGGACTTCTTAATTTTAGACAGTTGTGTTGTAAACTCTTCGATGCTTTTCATACCTGTAACTTTTTGTTCCTTATTTGCTCTACTACTGCAACTAGTTATTGCAAGTCTGCATATGCAAAATTATTTCACATTTTTCACAGATATTCCCTGTTTTCCCTTTTCTTTTAAGAATTAAGAAAAACCAGTGATGTCAACTATTGCTTATCCATAAAATCAAAATTACAGAGAGAAAATGGAGAGGTATGTATTTCTTGTGTGTGTATTTTAACAGAAGTTATTGTAAGAAAAAACAACATAATAAAATACGAAAGTTTTCCTGTCAAATGTGCTTACACAAACTGTGTACGTTTACGTGTTTTAGAAGGTGAATGTAGTTCTCTGGATTTCATACGTGGATTAACCAGTGAATCACTTACTGGGGATAGGGATGCTCCCATCCTAGGAAAGATGGTTTTGACATTTATTTAATTTTTTGTTCAACAGTGCTTTAGACATTCTGTGCCCTAAAAATTCAGGTCTCCTGGAGACATAGATCATGATGCCATTGCCTTTTAACCTAGTCTTGCATGTAGGACCACATCCCATCTGTTAGCTCACTGCTTCTTCACATGGCCTACACCAGCCCCACTGGAGTCTCTAGACCTGTGCATGACTGTTCACTGTAAGTAGTGTCTGGAGTACTAAGGCCTTCCAGTCACAGTTGTGTTTGTGCTGAACTTCTTACATGAGGCCCTGCCCAGTCTCACTGAGACATTAGCTCAAGAAAGAAGTGGCACCAATATAAAGTCTACAGGGCTTGACATTGTTATGGGCTCAAATAAAGTACTCATAGGCTCCTACCCCAAGCAAGAAATTGAGCGCTGTCAAGAATTCAAGTATTTGACTTAAAGACTTCCTTTGGTAAGGGTGGTTACTGAGTTTCTTGATGACTGACTGCTTTTTAGACTGGGATCTGTATTTGATCCTGGAAAGGGGAGATAAGCATGCCCAGATACGCTAATATGTGTGGTTGGGTTTTTTAGTAGATGAAACCTGATTTGATAGAAAAAGCTGCACTGGAAATACTTTCCTTCTACAACCTCATCGTTGTATTCAGTGCTCAGTGAACACTAGAAGTTCGAGTGCAGGAAGAATTTACCCATTTGATTAAAAGCCTGAGATAATAATTAGATTCTCTGGGGCAGAGTTTGAGCTTTTATTTTGTTTATAGCTGAACAAGGAGCTTAAATATGAAAGTAGTGAAAAAAACCTTTAAAAAAGAGTCTGTAACTGATCCATTTCTGTTGGCTAGACAGTTAGAGGTTTGGTTAGGATAGGATGGGTTTGTCACTGTTCTAATGTAAGAGTTTCATTTGTCTTTGGTTTGTGTTGAATCTTTGGTTGCGTTCTGTTTTAACACAGACTTCCCCTTGAGCTAAGGTTATTATAAACCAAAGAAGACTGAAGTAGCTCTTTTTTCTTTTCAGTGAAGTAGAAGCAGAAATTTGTCATAGAAAATGGCCACGAAATTGTCTGACATACAGTTTTTGTTCTATGTATACATACAGTGAGTAGAGCAGGAATTTAGAGGCAGAGGTAGGGAAATGGGACTAGGGTGTCTGAACATATAAACTGGTGATAAGGGTGTATTTGATATTTATGAATATATAGGATTTAGGGGTAACTTACATTTTTTATTGATGTATCTGATTTCTATTCCATTATGGCAGTCCTGTGCAGGACATAAATACAATATCATCATGTTCAGGTTGAAGTGAAGAATTATGATTTTAACAGGTGTTCTTTAGGGGATCCTTGTCAGCATAGTGCCTGAAAATAAAACATGAGCTGTGGGAAACAAGAATTAATATCTTCAAGCAATTACATAATTATACGTAAAGGTTCCATTGGTGGGAAGCAGGGTATAACACTTCAGCTCATGCTGAGTTGCAGTCTGTACCAGGATCAGTTCTATTTACTTGAGTGCAATTATTCACAGAGCAGCCTATTTAGAGCACATTTTACTTGGGTAAGCATATTGCTTTCTAATCCTTAATTTTCAAAGTCACAGAGCAGAGCTAGTCAGAAAACTAAGTTTGAACTTTTCTGGCAACAGGCAGCAGCGTGTTGCTTTTTCACAGAAAGGAACTTAACAGATCTCGTGCTTGGAGTTGAGTTGTTTCCTTAAACTAATAGAATTGATTTGTCAGAATAAAGTGAATTAACATTTTATTAGGTCACTGAAACACCAAATTAATTTAAGTTTAGAACCTGTCTTGATGGGTAAATTACGCTTTGTTTAGCAAAAGCACGGAGTGAAGTACCTTCACGTAGTCTACTGAACTCCTCAGTTCCTTAAAATACCACACTGTGCCTGTAGCCAAACAAAGTATTATTTATCCAACATGTATTCAGGGTGTTTTTATGTACCCAGTTAGTGGGTGCTTGTTTTGTCCGATATTTCATGATTCTTAGTACTTTTCTGGAAAAATGATACTAAAAGATGTATTAATAAAAGCTGCTATGAGCTTATTTGAAAAACATAATTCCTGTATTTATAATTAGAACTATAAATGCAAGATGAGCATATCGCTTGTATCACTGTTAACTTTTGTTTCCCTTTAAGGAGTCACGACACAACAGCACAGTTGAAGAAGACTCTGAAGGAGATAATGATTCTGAGGAATTTTACTATGGAGGACAGGTAATGGAGGAAATTTTTGCACAAGTTTCAATAAATTAATATTTGAAAGCTTCTGTTGTTCATTCCATTATACGTTATACATTTATGATAATAATTACTTATGTTATTCAACATCAAATAGAATGCCATGTGTATATATACATAGTATTTTATAGCAGAAATATCAAATTCAAAATAAGATGAGTTTGTTTACATTTGGAAGGCTATAAGAATAGAAGAAGTAAGTACTCTTCAGAACATTTGAAAATAGAAGCCAGTTGCTTACTTCCAGGAAATAGATATTCACTCTTTAAGGCATATCCCATTATTGATACAAATGGGAAGTCAAGCTGGATCCAAATGCATTTCCTTTTGGAGGATTGCCATTTTGTAAAGTCAAGAGTACTGCAATTTAATGGCAAAAATGGTTATTCCAAAACAATTTTCATCTAGGTAATAGTTCGTTCTTTTTCTGAAGAAAATGAATTCACCTTGAAAAATGCTGCATATTTTTAGATTAATGTACTGCTCTGTGTCTTTTCTTCTTGTTCCCTCAGAAGAATTAGTTATTGTTACATTCTGTTATGTATTGGGAAATAAAATCCCTTCATCTCTTTTCCTTTTACAGTATCTATAGAGCGCTTCACACTACTAGTCTCTTTATTCAGATTTTTCTTATCTTTTTAGTCTAACTATTGTCCCAAAGGAATCATTCCTCACTTATGTTATTAGAACTGTTTATTTCAGTAAACATTTTAACAAATTATGGTTGCTGTTTATGAAAGTTGCCACTGCCTCAGCCTTGAGGCTGAAGCCGTCCGTGCCCTGGGTGCAGAGCCAAGGCTGCAGGAGTGCGCCAGCAGTGCCAGCTGGTTGGGTTGCTGCAGAGAGCGTGGGATGCTGATGAGCAGGACGTTTCTGAGCCTTTTATCTTGCAGAGCCAAAAGCATGGTGGGGCTTGAACACAAAATACATATTGAGTTGCTTTGCTCCAAAAAAAAAAAAAAAAAGGCATGCCCCTAAAAAGCTATTAAAAGTGATATTGAAACTGGAACTGAAAGAATGTATTTTCAGTGTCAGAAATAACTGACATGGAATATTGAGTCATGTTCACTTTAGAAATGACTGCAGGAATTGCCTTCCTTCAGCTGCCGGATCCTACAGCCCCATGATGTGCTGCTGAGGAGCATGTACACACACTTCAGTGCAAAGACATTGTCTTATTTTAATCTGCCTGAGAGGAAAAGTCTTCTGATTTTACCCTGTAGTGATGAGTTGTCAGTAGTGGCTCCATTTTTCAGCTCTACAGAAAGGGCAGTGACCTCAAGGTGAAGGAAGAGGCAGCAAACAGCTGGGAGTGCTTATTTCTTGAACCAGCACTAATACGTTTGGTAAAGGATGCCTGCCAGTGACCAAATGAAGGAATAAATATTAACACTGCCTGTGAGATATCAACACAGAGAGCAGTACATAATTTTGCAAGGTGTAGAAGAGCTGTGTAATAGGCAATACTGGTTAGAATTCAGTTGCTTTATATTTGAATTGGAAACTACATTATCCTGCATTGTAATTTTTTACATATAATTATAACATTACACTTAATTATAACTGGCAAAAATAAATACAATTAGATTAGCAATGAAAATAAAAAATCAGATGACTGAAAGTGTCATGAGTAGAATATTCAAAATGAGAACAAACAAACAAAAAAGACATCATAGAAAGTGTATTTAACAAGAGAGAAAAAAGGAAATTTGGAATTTAAAGTCAAAAAGACAAAATTCTAAAGAAGATCTGTAGAATTGAAGAAAATATTGAGAACTTGGAAAATAAATAGGTAATTTGGTAATGAGCAAAGTCCCTTGAGACATAAAAAGAACAGTCCTTTTTCGAATAAAGTGATTGTACTGTTGTTAAGTAATCACCAGGTGCATTGAGAAGACAAAATGGTTGACTGCATATGTGAAGAAAAAGCAACACAAGCTGCTTCATTTGAGACAAATGTGTGCTGTGCCCACAGAGGAAGGGGACAAAAACATTGAGTTTAGTAGCTAGAGGGAATAGATATTGGTGTAATTGTGTAAATACAGTTGGGAAAGGTGGAGGTGAGAGATCTTAACATTTCTGAGCAGTTACAGCTGTAAAGACAAGAGAGCAACTGGTGATGAAACAAGGACCACGGAAGATGGGAAATGGCATTTGATAGGCAGTGAAAACAAGATATGATCTTTTGGTGATAAATTAAATGTTTGTATCTGCTTCTGAGGCACCTATTTATAATTCTCCCTAAGGATTTAATGGATAAATACTTTAAAGTAGCTAAGTGATTCAATACCCTAAGTCCTATTGATTTTCAATGGGATTTAGGTTTGTAAATCACTTAATCTCCTTTAAAAATGCAACCTTTTGTCGTTATGTGGGACAAAATAATCTGAATCGGGTTTCAGATTAAAAACTGAGGCTTTCTAAACACAGACCCTTCAGACACAGCAAAGTTATCAGATTTTTTTGCTTTTATGTTCACTTTCTCCGAGACTCTTTGTTAAATCTTGCTTTGAATCTCTATCTTCTACCTTTACAAATGAGAAGAGGGGATTGAAACTGTAATACTGCTTGCTGCCTTTGGTGCTCTTTCTCCCTCTCTCTTGTGCTTCAGTTACAGGACATACTTGCAAATGCAGATATACAAAACTCTGTCAGTCTCATTTGCGTACATCAGTGTGTCTGCAGCACTAATTCAGAGGTGCATACTGTGGTCTTATAATTTGCCAAAATTGCTTTGTTTCCTTTCTGAGTTCATAACCTTTTACCATTAGAAAATAGATTGGAGAAAACATTATGCTGAGCAGTTCACTGTTCTGCATAGTGTTCCTTTTGTGTTTTACTATTATTGATACATAAGACTGGTTAAAAAAATGTGGTTTAGGACCAACAAAGGTGGTGAGTGCACCACAGCTACGATTTGTGAAATGATGCTGTACTCTCTTGGGAAGCAGGACAGCAATTATTTATGCATATTTAAAGAATTTATCTTTGAGTAATGAGCATGTAAAAAGGATTGGTTTGCTCCTACCTATAATAAAAAGAAAAAAAAATGTTTTCTTCCTATGCTCTTCTACTTGGAAAATTGTTCTGATGTGCCTGCCCAAACAGGGGAGGGTTATTTGGCTTATACCCTTCTGGTCATGAATATAATTGGTATTTCTGATGAACACATGCCCATGCTGTCTGATTAAACCTGTCCCTCATATTTGAAGAATTCTGTCTAATCAAATTATTCTTTGCTAATTTTCACATGTAAAAAGTGATAATCTGATTATTATTTTATTTTAATTTTATTGAAATTTATTTAATTAGATTGAAAAGTACATCTCTAGGTATCAGAGATGAAAGTGTCACAGCACTGGTCTCCTACAGATTTGGATGTACATATGGAAGAAACAGTACTGCAGTTAGATATGTTTCTGCCACAGTAAAAATTCTCCACAGGAATTCCTGTATAAGGATCTATACATGCTGAAAGTGATAAATTACACTCATGTGCTGTGCTCTCTGAATTTATCAAAGGTGCAAGCCAAATCCCACTCTCATTTCTGAATCTGTCCAAATCTAGGGAGTTCATCAGCTAGTGTGGAATTAATGTCATTCTGCTGTCATTGTTGTAAGGAAGTAGAATAGGGTTCACACAATCAGGAGCATATTGCTTAATGAGGAGGAGTAGTGGACTGTGAATAGATTGTTACAAGCCTAAAGAGATATTTTGGTCCTTGCAGAAGATAGGACGATATTAGTTACTTTGACTTCACACAGTCCAACCAAACCAGCTCACAAGTTTTGCTTTATAGTGTAAGCGCTAAAGTAACTGTTTTTGTTTTTCATGTGGAGTTTGAAAAAAATGGGGATGATGTCTAAATACACGTTTCTTTATACCTTCTCTGTTAAAATACTTAAAATGTGAAATTGTTCTTTAGTTTTACTTTCATCTGTTTGTTGCACTGGTGGATAGAATACAGCCAATGGGTAGACTGAAAATGTAATTTAGATGCTGAGACACTTTGTATATAGAACAGTTTCATGCTTCTCTTGTTGAGCTCAAACTATTTTGTGTCTAATATATGTGAAAGTGTGACAACAAGCAAGAGGGAGCAAACCTTTGTCCTGTAGTGGTTGGAGTTGGATGATATGACTGAAAAGATTTGGTTCTTCTCCTACTTAACAGTTTTAAAATGCACAAGTGTGACAGAACAAGCCCCAGGACCAGACAGGACAGAGGGATGGGTCCTTTGCAGCTTCTCTTCCCGCAAACAGGAGAGGTACCCTCAAAAAATTTCAGTGCAGAGGTGCCTGCTTTGCAAATCTCTTGATTAGCAGAGCTAGACCACCTTGGTGCTTCAGCTTATCAACACTGTGTCCTTTCTGAGTGTAGCATTAGGGAATCTTTATGCAGCATATTTTTCAGGGGGAACTTTTGAGAACATAGATGATGTGCCAGTAATGAAATAATTAAGAACTCCTGGAATATTTTTTTCCCTGGTAGGTTAGCTATGATGGAGAAATTCACAAGCACCCACAGCTGGAAGCTGATTTGACAGCAGTGAGAGAGATCTATGGACCTAATGCAGTATCTCTCAGGTATGTCATTGATCTTTCCGTATTGTCGAACCTTTAACATTTTTGAGATCTAGTTCTATGTGGACCTTCCCTGACTGCCAAAGCACAAGTCTCTCCTGGTGTTTTCTGCATATTGTCTGGCAAAAGGAAGGAGCACTTCTGGCTAGCAATAGTGCTGGTTTTGTTTTTTCTTTTTTTGTGGTTGAGTACTGATACAACTGGCTGTGCTAAAAACAAGCCCTGGAAGCCTGTTCTATAACATCATTGTCTTTCACAATTCAGTCAGTATTTGATCAGGCTGCTGTATTTCATTGAAAATTACTATTCAGCATTACTCTAAACCCTTGTTAAACTCCTTTTCTGTCATATTCTGTTGTTTGCTCTGGAGATGAAGAAGAGGAATGATAAGAGTTTGTGTAAATGTTTTCCCTAGGGAAAGAATGAAGGAATTGGATTTGTCTAGTTTGGAAAAAAGAGACTTAATAACAGTCCTTCTTCAAAAAAGCCATTTCTAGGTAGGAGGAGTGATCAAGTGTTCTCTATTGTTGTCATGAGAGAGACAATAAGAAACTATCTGTGTTAGCAACAAACAAGAATTTGATTAGGTTTTAGGAAAACTTTCTCATTGTGGGAATCTAAAGTATCCTACACAGGGAAGTGGTGAAGCTTCAGTTGGAGGTGGATTGGAAAGAGTAATTACACAAAAATTATGTTGGGCATATATAAGTGTGCATGACTTTGCCATAGGGCATAACTGTATGATATTTTTAATGCGCTTCAGGTCTTCTATAGCTTCATTTTCCACCTATGTAATCCTGATAATTTCATAAAAATAACAGGTAGGCAAGATGTAACAGACCTGTAACATCCATTACAAAGAAAATTATCAAAATTGTCATACCAATCAAGTAATAATATACAGAAAATATAATAACCTTAGGCATACATATATTGCAAGTAACAATTCCCATTAACCTCTAAACGATAGGCTCTGTTATTTTTGTCTAAGAAGAGAGAGCATGTCTGCAACTCTGATGTACTATACCTTTTCAAATTAAGTGGAAATTTCATTACATTTCAAGGACCTGGGGAATTGAAAACTGTTGTATATGGGTTTAGGAAGTGAATGAGATAAATGTTTAGTTGTCAAACTGATAACTATGAAATTGAGGAAACCTTGATAAAGCTCCTAAAATTGAAACATTATATGTAACCTTTCAAAAACTTGAATGCATCTAATTTATTGAATCAACTGTTTCATTGGAAGCATTGTGATCTCCTTGAACTCATTATAGTAGAAATTGGCATCTGTGGCTGCTTTTGGCATGTGGAAAACTTTTAAAGCTTCTTTCACTCTGTTACAGTTGAAAATACTTAGAAATTCTTGGAAATGACGAACACAGCATTAAGCATTCAATTTCATCCCCCTCCTGCAGCATTACTTCTCTGTGGAGACAGGGACACCCACTAAGATGCATATTCAGTAGACAGTTGACCCTCTTTCAGTAGGCTCCTGCTGGCAGAGAGTCAACTGTACCTATAAAAGTGAAATTCCTATACCTGCATCCATTTCCCCACTGCCCTTTGAAGTCTGGACAGTGAAGATGTGAGAAAGACCTCTGGAACTGCTGATCCAAACTCTTCAATATCTCTTTACCTTGCTAGACAAAGGACCTTTGGGACCTTCGAAATCAAGATGTGTTCACAGATCCATTGTAGGCAGCAGATCATAAGCTGCAGATGCTGGAAGAAAACATGATTTTTTCCTCCATTGCAGCTTAGGAAATTAAAACCAGAGTCATCACTATGTGTCTAAAATCCATTTTCTAGGATGGTAATGGACAGGGGCAGAGGTATTTCAGTTAATATGGAAATTATAACCTATTTCTGTCTTAACCCTTCTTCCGCTAATGTTTCTGTGTTTCGTTAGTTGCAACCATGTTTCTGTTTAGTTTATAAAATTGTGCTTGTTCACAGCCTTTTGATTCTCAGTCATGTGAGTAACACCACCCTGCATTCATAAATATTACTTAAGAGTTCATAACAATCTGTTCTTTGGATCTTCTGGAAAATAAACGAAGTCTGAGGCCACTGTTGTGTAGGACAGTGGTGAAGCCATTCAGTAGGTGGAGAATTTCACTGTTTCAAAGCCAGGTCTTCAGTGAGCTGTAGGAGGTCGGTGAGTGCCTGTGCATGTAGCTCTGGGTGAGCAGATTTCAGAGCAGCTGTCCGGCTGGAAAGCCTCCAGGTAACACAGCCCTGTCCAGCTGTTTACCTGCCATGTGTGCCATGTGTGGACGAGTCTGATATAGAGAGGGACTTTGGGTTTGCCCTTACCAGAGGGGAGCCATTGGGATACTAAGGTTTGGTGGAAGGGATTTTCTCCATCAAGCTTCACAAGAGGTCAAGGTACTTCCAGTGTGAGCTAGGTGCCACCATGGACTGAGGGGCCACTTTGGTAGGAGACAGTTATATTCACAACAATATTTTTGTATTTAAAAATTACTGTACTTATGCACAACTGCTACTGTGAACTGTCTTAGTCTAGTTTAATAGAAAGAGTGGAAGTCACTGTGAGAACAAAGATATAAATATAGCGTAAATAAAACAACTTAGTAGCTAACTCATGAAAAATTGAGAGTGATTGCACTTTTACAGTATTATCAGCTTAAGTACTTTAAATGAAAAGGAAAGTAATTTTTTTTGTTTAGGTGTATGAATGAATATTTGCTAGCCCTATTTTTTCCAAAGTCTTCAAGTACGTTGGGGAAAGGCATCATAATGAGTCAGAAAATAAGAGGCAGAAAAGTCACACTTTAAATGTAAGATTTCAGATGTCAATGAAACACCTATGAGCATAAGTTAAATCTGAACCCTGGGATTCCAGCAGTATTACACATAACAGATAAAATAAGGCAGCTATTGTCTTGAGTGTGTTACAGGGCAATTTTTATGTTTTGACAAACAAATACTTTGATGTATGAGGCAATCCCACAGGTATAATAAGCCACCCTCTAGGCTATGTTGTATTTGTCTTCAATGATTTATCTCAAGCCTCTCCTTACATTACTGGCTGTTAACCTGTTATACTTTTGAAAATTAACTGAAGTTTTCTTTTGCCATAAATAAGAGCAGCATGTGACCATTATTGTTTTCTTGATTTATTTGTGCAATGTGGGAGACAAAAATACATAGCTGCAATGGAGAGAGAATTTGGGGGAATTAGCGTAAGAAAAGATTTAGCCTGTTTAAGCAAGATCCACTGAAAGAAAGTTTCAGTGCAGCAGACAGTCACCCACTGGGAATATTGATCCAATCTATGTAAATGTGTATTTTATAACCGTTCTGATTTTACAGACAAGATTATCCTTTATAAAATCTTCACTGTTATAAGTACTCCTGGACTGAGAGTATCTTAAAGAGCTCTAATGTAATGTAATTCTTTCCTTTCAGGGAATATGGAGCCATTGATGATGTAGATATTGATCTGCATATTGATGTTAGCTTCCTTGATGTAAGTAATCTAATCACAGAATTACATAATGAACATTAATACCCATTTAATTCTGCTACACATCAGACTCTCTAGACAACCACTGAGACTTGCCTTTTTCGAGACTTGACCTTCACAAGTGACTGTCCCGTTATAGATTGCTACTCAGTGGAAAGGTTTACTTTTCCTTTTATGATCACATTGTTAAAATGCTTTTTAGGGTTTTATGTATCGCATGTGTATTTCCTTTCTAGCATGCTTTGTAAATGGTAAATGTTTTAAATGATGTAAGTGAAATACATTTCTTTTTTTTGCTATTCTAGACATTAATAAGGTTAGGTTTCTGTAACAGTTATGCTGTAATTAACTCCACACTTCCTCATGCCATGTGTGCACTAACTTCTGTCCTCCAGACGGAGGATAATGAGAGTATTTCATAGTCTCAGGTCAGTATAGCATATAAGATAGTTGTTCCTGGGCTTTTCTAAAATTTAAGAAAGTCTGATCGTACTTTGAATTATTTTAATCAGTCTCAAGGAGCAAAAGGTTCCTATGCACTATGTTATGGGATGAGTTTACTTTCCATCTTTTTTTGGTCTTTTGTTTCTCAGCTTTGAAGCAGTGTCTCTTGGTAGATGAGAATGTGTCTGCCTGCACTTTAGATGTAGTGTTGTGTATAAATCTGTGCTCAGTTCCAGCTGTACTCAACAACTGGAAGCAGTCTAACACTGCTCCTAGGGACATCAGCAGGCAATAGTTTATCCTAAGTCTCAGGTTTAAAGTTGAAGTAGATGTTCCATAACTGGGTAAGTGGATAGATGGTGTCTATCTTAACAACCCTAAGATTGACTTGCAAAATGCAACAGTTCCTCATGATAGCTAATGGTGTCTTTTTTTTTTTTTCTTTATCTAGGAGGAGATTGCTGTGGCTTGGGATGTAATTCGCACAGAGCCTATAATAGTGCGATTGCACTGTTCACTTACACAGTACTTAAATGGTCCAGGTTAGTCACCTTTGTATTCTTCATGTACCTTATGTGGTGTTTTGGTCTGAGCCATATACTGGGCGATAGATACTCACTTGCTGCCAAATCTTTGACCCTGGGTGTGCTTAGATCTGCTGAGAGCAGTGCTGCTGGTCTGAAATTGTGCTTACATACATTTGCATGGCTAGGCCCTTGATAATAACATGGGCATCTAATTTAAACTTCCATAGGCTGATTTTTGGAACTTGTTTTCCTGATGTAAAGTCAACTTCAGATATATTTTTACAGTGGGAAGTCAGAACTGAGTTGCAATTTGGATCATAACTTGCCTGGCTTTGGAGGCTTCCAGTACAAGCTGTCAGTTCAGTCTTACATCTGTGGGAGAATTCTGCCTCTGGAAAATGAATAGATATTTCCAGACATAATATGTTTAGCAAAATCTGTCCCACCAAACTATTTTTAGAGGATATGTTGCCTGTCTATGCTACCTATAAGCTGTATTCTGTTCATTCAAATAAGCATTTCATTACATCAATTTTGGTGTGGGTTTTTTTTTTTTTTCCTTGACTTTGGTCTTTTTGTCTGTATTTTATTGCTTCAATCTTTTTTGCAGATCTTAAAATATGTATTTGCCATAGGAGGCGGAAGTGTTAGTATTCAGAATATTTCTATCAAAATGTAATTTTAAAAAGTGCAGCAAATAAGAGAAGGTGAAGCATGAAGAGCAGCATGCAGTAAGAAATGATGTAGCGAAATGAGAAGTAACAATACGATTATCTTCTGCCCTGTTGACAAGGTTAAAATGAGAAGCTGAATTCCCAGTCCTGCAGCTGACTGGCTGTGGGAGTGTCTTGGTACCAAGAACAGCAAGATCAGGGCCAGAGGCGAGTACTTCACTGACACTGGTTTGATGAGCTCAGCTGCTGTTGCAGCCGTGTTTCGTTATTTACCAGAAAAGAGCTATGAGATCCACAATCTTTTATGTTAGCAAGACCCTTTCTCTGTGAATTCCTCTTCCCCCTTAAATATGTTTTTTTGAGACTACTGGGGCATAACTTTATGCTACATCTTTTTTTCCTATAGTACTTTATGTTGGTTGATAAAAGAAACAGAAATGCAGTACACTCCAAAGCACAATGAGGGGTATTAGTACCACCTTGTAGCTGTGTAATATCCCGATTTTAGATAGTCATTCATCGAATTAATAGCTTGTCTCATTGTGCTCATGGACAGTTTCTCCCACGTGCCTTAGAAATCTGTCTTAGATCTAACTATGAATCAATATTGGAGGTATTGCGCTGTCTGCTCTGGCTGTAGAGCTTAGACAACTGTTACAGTCTAGACGTCAGATTTTAAGATTGCTGGTCTAGGTATGAGCCTTCTGTCTACTATGTGTCCTAACTTTGACAATCTAAAGACATTGATTGTTACTCCTAATGAAGTCATTCATCCTTTTTGAAAAAATCATCAGTTTGTCTTTAAAAGGTGAGATTATATTTAAATAATAACATTAGAGAAAGGGTATCTACAGGGCTTTGAACTAAGAGAAATTGGATGGACAGGTTAAGTATATTGTATTCTTCAACATTTCAACATTCTAAATAAAATATGGCTTTCTGAGCAATCAGAATAATATAAACTTTAAAGTGCTGATTTAGTTTTTCTAATAACATTTGACCCAACCCAGATTTTTTGTTTTCATTCCCTTTTTGTGTTACTGTAGTCATTACCATGTTACGTAATACAAGGTATAAAGTGTGTTCGTGCTTGTAATATGTGTTGGCTGTTCTCTTGCCTTGAGAACCTGAGGCTTCTCAACAAGTGCTGGATTCCATCTGCTACTTCTATCTAGTAAATGTTATTAAAAGATTTTAGGAGCTAATTTCCAACCTTCACCCTGTACACTTTCAATTTTCTGACACATGAGTATGGGTATACCAGTGTTAGGACAGGTCTTGAGGAAAATTCAGGGTAATCCTTGGCTGCTCGATTTCATACATCAGGCACTTGGATGATGATTATGAATCTTGCATTAAAATGCCCTCAGAAGGAAAACCTAGATACTAATTAATTCAGTTTATTCCTCTCTGGGTTTTCTTCATAGTCAGAGATACTGTGGTGTGTAAAGACTACTTACTCGGAAAAAACTCGGAGAGATTAGGCAAGATGAGTTACCAGTCCAGGTAGTACTTGCATAATATTGAAAAAAGACATATTTTTGTAATGAAAAATTAGTGTGAAAGGATACATTTGGGAGAATTCAATTTCTAAAATACTAATTAGTAAAATTACAAATTATATTGGCTGATATTCTAAAAAGGACCGTTAATTTCTTAATAGGCTTAGGTGACTTGTTCACTTTCAGCATTGCTGGTATTGTCTGTAGTAAAGATCCAGGGTCCTTAAATATGACTTATATGGTCATGAATTCTCAGTTATTGCTCTAAATTCATCAACAATATCTCCTTTTTCCGTAGTGCCAACTGTGGATGTATTTCAGATCTCTACTAAGGAAAGATTTGGGCTGGGACATCAGCTGAAAAAGTAAGTCTAGGAAAGTGTAAACTGTTCTTTTAGGCAAATATTACACTCTTTTAAATTCCTGGACCATGTCAAGTAGGATAAAATTCACAGTTTGTCAGGTTGGTTGGATTAAAGTGTTTGGAACTTGTTTTTCTTGAAATAAAGAAACCACAATTTGCCTTTTTAAGTTTTGACACTTGTTGAGGAGAACCTGATTCGTGCTGCCTGCCAGGGTTTTCTGTCACTTTGCTGTCGTTTAGTAAGTAAGCTACAAAAGTTCAAAAGACTGTAGCTATGAGTGTTCAATTTCATGTTTCTGCTTAGATGGTGAAGCCTCTGGAGCAGGAATCTTTTTGAACATCATGCATACTGTAAGGGGGGCTATGTTTTCATGGTGGCCTCTAGGATGTACCACAGTAATTAAGCCAACCATGTTTTGAGGACAAGAGGGAAGAATAGTTGAAAAAAATTGCAGTTTCATATGTTTATTTATATGTTAATTCCATTTAATTAAATTTTGCTGAGTCATCTGTTCACATATGCTTGTGTATGTGTAACAAAATTACAAGAGTATAGGTTTAATATCTGACCATTACAACATTAAGAATCCCATAAGAAAAAAAATATTTTTCTGTTTGGTGTTTCTGTGCAACTTTTTTTTCATAATCCTAAAAATGAAGCGATGTTATTAAAATCTCTACGGTGCATAACTTTTAAGAAAAAAAATCTCCCCAGACATGAAAAGTCTCTTAAAATGTTTTGGTACTTACACTGTCTCTGATTTGTGCACCTGGTAATTATGAAAGGTTCCCATAAGACATTTGCAAGGACATTGCTGCATAATTAATTCATGGTTGAGCAGAAAACACATGAACCCCACAGCCCCTCATGGCTGTGGCAATAGTGTATTAATCTTTGAAGATTCCCTGAATTTTCGATAAAGTCCATACCAACTTCCACTTGGACTTCATCACACAAGGACCCCCACAGCTAGATGAGAGTCACAGAGTAGTTTGGCTTGAAAGGAACGTCTGGAGGTCACCTTGTGCAACTCTCTGCTCCAAGTAACACTAACTTCAGAGTTAGGTTCGTTCACTCCGAGTCTTAGGCAGCTGGGCTGTGAAATCTCCAGCCTTTGTGAGCAACCTGTTGTACTTAACTGCTCTTCTTGTGGATGTCTTGTTTTCATAGCCTTTATGTTTTTTAAGCTTTCCTTACTGCAACTTTTGATGTCCGTCTCTGGGAAGTGTCTGACTCTGTCTTCTCTGTAAACCCTCTTTGGGTAGTTTAGTATTCGACATCCCTATGTTCATGTTTGTACCTTAGGAGCATATGCTCCTACTTGAGCAGTGTGGATGCTGTAGCCTACCTCTGTAGTCACTG
Organism: Syrrhaptes paradoxus; assembly: GCA_013400615.1. Lineage (NCBI taxonomy): Eukaryota > Metazoa > Chordata > Aves > Pterocliformes > Pteroclidae > Syrrhaptes > Syrrhaptes paradoxus. The sequence goes on along the minus strand of VZTO01010464.1, from coordinate 57,628 downwards.
GAGAGACAGATGCCTATAGTTGGATGGGTTGCCTTTGAATCAGTTTGTCTCTAGATCTCCATGAGAGGTGTACCTCTATAAGTCTTGTAGTGATTGTTTACACAGAGTGTATTCTCAGTAAGAGTTCCATGTAAATTAGTTTTATGTGGAAGAAAAAAAGCATTTTTGGGGACCTGAGGCACCCAGTCATCAGTCCACATGTATAACAGAACAACTCTGCCTGTAGAGTGAGGACATTGCATCATGTTGCCTGTGTGGTGAGCAGAGAGACCCTAATATTAAAGTGAGTATGTCTTGACTAGAATAAGAAAATCTTTTTTTCTTTCTTAATTTTCAGAATCATGCAGACATTTGTTACACAACAGTGGAAGAACAGCAAAGAGAAATCTAATTGTACGCACAACAAGAAGGTGTCTGACAAAAAGGTGAAATCCCCTCTGCACATCTTTTCTACATTGCGCAGGTAATAGCAAGGAAAATGAGCTGTTACCACCATATCCTGTTCAAAATCACAAGGTGAAATGTTGACTTTTCTCCACAGAGAAGTGCTCTATTTATATCTTACCTCATGGGTTTCCAGTCCTTGCTTTGCGTGAGATCAAAAGTGAACTAGGTACTACTGCAGCTTCTAAGGCTATTTGAAGGCAGAGCATTTCAGTGCCCTGCTCTCTGAAACAACCACGTTTCATCTAGGCTTGGAAATAATTAATTTTAGGTTATTTAACTTGTTGCATTTGTATCTTTATTAGTTTGGTAGCATTTGACTGTTACTTGAATAGCAAGAATATAAATATAAGTAATATATATAAAAGTAATGTATAACATATATATAATTTATATGTAATATAAATTTAAAAAATATTGTAGTTGCTTACCTGTTCTTTCCATAGCTGGGTATATTTTTAATTTTTTCAAACTAGATTGGTCATTAATGAAAGACTGATTTTTAGAGCTGCTTTAGAGCTGCTGAGCACCCACACCTCTCCAATGTTGGAGCACATTAATGTTCACTGCTTTGGAAATGCAGGCACAGAATTTCAAACAAAGGCATTAAAAACATAGTGAATAGTTTATTTGAATTCATTGCAACTTCTGCCAATTACTTATACTCTTAAGTGTATGTAAAATTGGGCTCTGATTTTACCTCTTTCAGGAATGTGACTATTTACTCTAGCATGTTTTCCTGCTCATGAAGGGGTTGACAGATCACCCCTTCCGTGACTTTGAATTGAGTGCTTCTTTGAACATTCCTTCTTTTTGATTAATTTTGCCATTCTGAATTCCCTGTATAAAACAAGAGTGGGAGTACAGTGGTTACTCACATTGAAGGAGGGAGGAAGAGTATTTTCAAAGGTAGAAGGGGAAGGTGATGTTTTAAGTAGTAAGCTTACCCATTCCCTACCATGACACGCACCATTGCCTGGTGCAGGCAGTAGCTTGGGATTTGGTTTTATTCAGAAAGGGCATATAAAAGCTAGCCCAATCATTCTCTGGATTTGGCTGCTGCTGCAGTGCCTGTCCAAAGATGGCTCAACCCAAATGCATGGACCCCCTCTCTCCCTAGAGTACCATTCCTACCTCCTGTCCGCCCAAGAGTGGTAGTGAGACAACTGCAACAGTGAGTCAGCAACCTCCACACACGTCTTCCACTGCCACTACTTGCTAACAGGGTGGGGAAACCTGCCAAACTCTCCCCTTGGGGTTTCACTTCTTTTCTATTCAATCCAAGCCCAAAAAATACTCCAAAGATTGGGGTTGCTTATGAAATATAGCAAAATGATTCAGCATACCTGTTACATGTTTTTGCTTTGCAAGGACAGACGAATGTGAACCTTTTTGTGACAGTTGTGTGAATGGTGTTTCATAAAAACCTTTTGTTCTTTACTTTCTTCATTCATAATTTAGGCCCCTCACGTTCAGTTTCTAGTGCTACAGGGCTAGAATTTGTCTGAAACAGGAAAGAAGAGCATCCAACTGTCTTCAACAAAGCACCCAAATTATTATGAGGTTTTTAAAAAATAATGTTAATTTCAGATTAATTAAATTAGATTTACTGCTTGTATGTTTCATTGCTCATTAACATCTTTCATTGGATCTGGACATAGAATTTGTTATGCTGTGTCCAGAAGACAGTAACTCTAATGGATCGTGGCATGATGATTACATAGGAAAGACAGATTTTGATAAGGAAAATGTGTTATAATCTCATGTGAAATGTATTTTTCATTGGAAAGATAATTTCCTGAATAGATGTTTTGTTTAGTGACATAGAGACCTTTACAAAGAACGGTAAGGATGTAGCTCAAACTTCTACTTCAGTAGTTATTTGTCTTTTTGATCGATAGTCTTGTGTGTAAATAGGAGTAAGATGTCTATTTGGTATTGGAAAATTAGTCCTGCATACAAGTGGTAATTTTTTTAAAGTGGGGTTTCGTTTATTACCAGTGAAATACATAAAGACAGGTAACTCTTAAAAATTTTTACATATGTGTTGCCTTGCTTGATCTGCATAAAATTTTGAGTATTCTCCAACGTGTTCTTGTCCTTCTTTATTTTTAAGGTCGCCAAGTTATCCTCCACCTGGCTGTGGTAAAAATAAATCAAAACTGAAGTCAGAACAGTATGGTATCTCCAAAACTCACAAACTACTGAGAAGGACTTGCTCTAGCACAGTGAAGGCAGAAGATATGTGTGCCACAAAATCTCACAGAACCTTTGGCCGCTCATTGTCGAGTGACCCTAGGGCTGAACAGACAATGGCTGTTAAATCGCACAAACTGTTGAACCGTTCTTGCTCTGCAGCTGTCAAACAGGAGGAGTGCATCACTTTAAAGCCCCATAAGCTGTTGAGTAGATCGTGTTCTGGGGATCCTCGATGTGAGCACAACAGCACCTTGAAGCCCCACAAACTATTAAGCAGGTCCTACTCCAGTAATCTTAGAATGGAAGAATTAGATGGATTGAAGAATCCCAAGTCACTCAGCAAGACTTACTCCAATGCCCCTAAGTCATCCAAAATGGAGCCTTTCAAGGAGTCCACCACAGCAGAGAGCAGGAGGCTCTCTCTTACCTCAGGGCTTATTGGTATCTTAACACCATCTTCATCATCACCTTCACAAGCTGCTGTGAGTAATATTTTTTCTATTCTGCTCATTTTCCTCCTGTTATTTTCCAAATGTGTTGTTATGCTTATTATGCAAAGGCATTAATACTTCAATTAATAACATTAATTAAATAACATTAATTAATAACATTAGTGAATATATTGGATATATTGAATATATTGGAAGACATGTGCAATGGAGTCAGCTGTTAAAGGACAATTTAAACCACTGTGCCTGCATATATATATTTAAGTTATAAAAGCAGAATTTGCCTAGGTCAAGACAGTGATTTTATGTGACATTGAATACAGCTCAGTGTACAGCAGCTGGCTATGGGAGAAGTTCAAGCAAGAACTAGCCTGTGTGCCTAACTGTGGTTTGAAGTCAGTAGAATGTGGAAGTGATGAATTGAGACCCTAACTCCTCTTCAACTCTCAGCTGAAATATTTGAATCTCATATACAAATACAATAAGGATAGTTTCCCAGGAGAAAAAAGGGAGAAGTTTCTCAATTAAGCAGTTAGAGAAATGAAACAAAATAAGCCTATAAAAAAACCCCCAAAAAAAGCTGTAAATGGAGCTGATCTGACTCTTATTCAAAACAAATGCTGATTGAGATAGATGTCAGCCTAGAGGGAATTCTGTACCTTACTGACTCCTGTAACAGAAGTTCTTTCTGAGTTATATTTCTGTGTGTTGAAAAAAGGCAGAAGGAATTTGAGTGAGATCTGAGCACAGAGATCTGTTAGCCTGGTGCTGACAGAAGTGAGATTTTAGTAAACATAAAAGAAAAAGACTTTCTGTCATTGTGAGAGTTATATTTGTCATTCTACCATAAGCACATAGACCCTATTTGGGTAGACAATATGCAGTTAAAATTTAATGGAAGTAATGGCAGGTGCCATTTTATTAGAATGGAGTGAAGGCACTGGTGTTTCCATTTGAGATTAAAGTTTTTGGGATGCTGAGATGCAAAACCTCATCTTATTTAAGAACTAAAAAGAATTGCTAAGTATCTGCCCTACCCTCATCAAACAGTGAAAGGATTGATTATTTGTAATGGCTGGTTTATGCAAATGAGAGATGGTTTTAGTTATAAATATGGTTTAATGAACATATTCACATGCAAAAAATACAAATGTTCTACCTTTTCCTTGTAATTAGTCTACCAGCACTGAAGTTGCCTCAACTTTTCCTTGCAGCAAAATTACGGTGCAAAATGCAGTCCAGTACGAGACCGTGGCTTTCTTGTGCAGGTAGGATGTCATATCTTACCCATTTATGAAACACTGTGGAACATGAGCTAACTGTTAATTATTTTTAAGCAGATGTTGTTATTCTTATTTTCATTGTTCTCAGACAATTGAATTTGCTGAGCAGCGGATACCAGTATTGAATGAATACTGTGTAGTTTGTGATGAACCCCATGTGTTCCAGAATGGCCCTATGCTGAGGGTAAGTGGTGTGCTTGCTGGGATAAACAATGCATTTTCTAATGCCTTAAATAGCAGTGGTGGCTATACAAACCTGTTATAAAACTGTTGAATTATTTCAGATGCATTTCATTCTAATAGCCTTTTAAGGTGCAAAAATGTAATACATATGAACTAGATTTTGCTGTAAATTAAAAAAAAATTATTGCAAGCAAGAGAGATGAAAATCAGGCTTGTATAACATCATAGAAACATAAAGGAAGGATGTATTTCACTGGACACTATTGTGCTAGTGTAGTCACAACTGGATAAGATAGAGGAATTGCATTAGAGTGCTTTCCTGGTCCTCAGACACCCTTTTAAAAGCTTAGAGTCACCTCAGCCCTTGAGCTCTTATAAAGCCATGACTAGGGATTCAGATATACTGCTGTTAATGCCACAAGGCTGTGAAATTCTTCTGACCCTCTTTTTGCTTCTGGGCCATGGGCATGAGCCATTTTCCATAATGTGATAAAAAAGGCAGTAGAAGGAGATGATCTGTGAAGTGTCTGATCTAGTAGTGACCTAGTCCAGAGGCACTGTTGGGGTTCAGTATGCCCATCGTCTGGCCAGTTAGGCAGCTCTTCCTTCCTTTCATTCCTGAATAACTGTAAACTAGGAGTTTTGCATGCTGAACGTTCTACCCTCTCATGCTCTTAGTGGATGTATACAGTGAAAAAGAGTAAAATTGGTCATGAGACATGCTCTACTGCATCGGTACAGCCTTATAAAAGAGTATATTAGGAGAATAAAATTCTTACCTTTAGGACTGATCTTGAGGTTTAGAATCTTTCTTGTTTCACTGGTCCTGAAACCTGTGGAAACCTGAGTAACCTTATAATGCTAAAGCCATGGAAAACTGTTTAATGTCAGTGTGTGAATGGTCTGACACCTCATCTGCCAATTTCTCCACAGTGTGGTGAGCAACTACACATAAGTTGAAGCAGACATAATCTGTGATTGTTTCATGGAACTAAATTCAGGAAGGATATTGCTTACACAGTAGCAGAAGTCACCTCAGTGTCATTCCCTGTGACACTCAGTGGCACCACAGTCCGGCATTCTGACTGCAGGCAGGGTATGGAAATAGGCTGTAACAGGGTTTACAAAAGTATCTACATATTCAGTTAGCATTGGTTTAAGTCATGATTAAACCTCTGTACTTCTGAAAATCCTGTCGAGTGGGGTTTTTTTGCCTCGTCAAGATCATATCTATCTTGCAAAACCATGGTTTTCTGCCACATTTATCAGTGACAAAACCCTGACTAGAAGTCTGAAAAAAAAGTGCCAGGTCCTTGTTGTTCATCTTTGAATATGCTGCTGTGCATGTTACCTGTGACAGAATGAGATAAGACGAAGTAATATTTGGATAGTGAGGAAAGTTTGCATAATAATTTTTTAAATTATTGGGTTTTATATGTTGTCCCTGGGACAAAGCAAACAGTAAGATTTATTAATGTTCACATGATGAACTATTAAAAGAAAACAGAATGGAAAGTAATGTGCTGTAAAAAAAAAAAATCTTAATTCTTCTTACTTTCCCTCTTTACAGATTAAAATCCCTCAGAATTACTTTTCTCTGTCTTCAGTTTAAAGAGAGCTCAGTTTAGCTATCTGAGAGTTTGTTAGGGGTTCAAAACAGAGGAAGGTACAAACATGTTTGCCACTAAATGTGTGTTCATCAGTGCCTTTTCAAGCAGCATAACCTAGCAAGCTTTGCAAAAATGAAAGGGTGTCCTGATATAACCCAAGGGGAAGAAGACAGCGGGAAGAAATCTAGCATGCTCTGCCTATGGTTCAATGACTCAATAAGAAATATAGAGCCATTAATGAGTTTGCAGTGCTGTAGAAGGTGAGAAAGGATCTCAGTTGGAATACAGCATGAGCTTGCCAAAGGGTCTTAAGGAAATTTATGCTTCTCTCTGTAGTTAGCTCTGGCAGAGGCAGCCTAAAGTAGTAAATTGTAGGGTTTATTTACATCCTTCAAATTCACACACACATACACATACACGTACACATACACATATATACATATACACATACAGATATATATACACACACACAAAAATGTGTATGAAGAGGATAAAGACTGAGCCAATGGAGAGGACACTGATACTGCTGCAACAGCAGATCTCATAAACTCAGTACTTTATTAAGCAGAATGATGGGGGCTTTCATTTAAGGCAAGGCTACATGCAGTCTAGCCTTATGTCACCTAATGTGTCCTGTATCTAGTATCACTGGCCTTCATAAAGAGCTTTAGAGTGCTTGCAGTTTTGATACCAAAATAACTTCACCAGGTTTCATAATCGTAGAATCATAGAATCTTTCATATTCCTTCTTCTGCTTCAAACTCCCAACTTGCCCAGCCACCAGACTAGCTGTCTCCTCTTCAGCCCCCTTCCAAGCACATCCTGGCAAGTCTTCTTTCCTACAGAACACACTTGTCCCTTCCTGAGGAAAAAGCACTGCTAACTGGCCTCTGTTCAGAAAAAGTGAAATGCATCCCCATGCAGAGCATCCAAAATTCTCATTTATGCCCTTGGGGATAGCTCAAGTGAGATCGTAGAATCATAGAATCATAGAATGGTTTTGGTTGGAAAGGACCTTAAAGATCATCTAGTTCCAACCCCCCTGCCACAGGCAGGGACACCTTCTGCTAGACCAGGTTGCTCAAAGCCTCATCCAGCCTGGCCTTGAACATCTCCAGGGATGGGGCATCCACAGCTTCTCTGGGCAACTTGTTGCAGTGTCTCACCACCCTCACAGTGAAAAATTTCTTCCTAATATCTAATCTAGATCTGCCCTTTTTCGGCTTGTAATTGTTACCCCTTGACCTGTGATTACACTCCCTGACAAAGAGTGTTTCCCCATCCTTTCAGCAGGCTCCCTTCAGGTACTGGAAGGCTGCTATTAGGGGCCCCACGTCTGAACACAGTACTCCAGGTGGGGTCTCACGAGAGCAGAGCAGAGGGGGAGAATCACCTCCTTCAACCTGCTGCTAATGTTTCTCTTGATGCAGCCCAGGACACGGTTGGCTTTACTGATCAGCCACCCTGATCATTCTGATAATGATCAGAACCTTACTACAGTGTGCTTATATTTTTTGATACTATGTCTTTATCCTGTTTTCTACAGATATCCATATCTCAAAGGCATTACTTAGGTAGGCTCTGTAGTTGGTTGTATCACAAGCCATGCAACAGACTAAATAGCTCTGGATGGTTCACCAGTCTCCTCCTTTAAGGAGTAGTTCTTCCACACAGGTGCACGCAGGGTTCCCCTTCTGCCTTTTGGGTCTTTTTTTCAACAAGAGAAAAGGCATATGAATTTATAAAAGCATAGAAAAGTTATTGCTTGAGAAGTTAACTTGTATTTAGGTTTGATTTTGTGCTGTTTAATGGAGTTTTACACAATTGAAAAGAAGCCAGTAAGGAATTTGATTCTGTAATCCTGTCAGCCTGACACATTTCCTGAACTATAGTGTAGTTTAATGAATTGTCTTAAAATGCAGTTTGAAATATTCAGCTATTTCCATCACATGGTAATTACATTCTTTTAATGCTGTAAACTCTCACACCTGTTTTGTGCTGGTTATTAATTACTTTCATAATTCAGATGTCTCATCCTCAGGAGAGATAAAGTTTTTCCGTTCTGCAGCTTTGCTCTGCAGGTTATTTTTAAAAATCTTTGTTATAAAGTGTCTTTAAATCATTCTCTCTCAGCACAAGCTTTCTTGTCAGTGTTGTGTTTCTTTTTACTCAAATCTGGAGAGTGTTCTGTTTTTAATATCTATTTCAGTTTACTTAGCTTTCTTAAAATCTTGACACATTGTTTCCCTTAAAAGAAACCTGATGACAAGATGTGTCTTTTTGTATAGCTTAATTTAGACACTAGATGCACATGGTAGACATACCATTGTATTGAAGATGTCTCTTGCAGAACAGCTGCATAACACAATTGTATTTGTTTGGCTTTATTCTCTTACAATGCACACCTGTCTTGCTCCAGAGCCCACGGTACTAATCTAATCATGTAAATGTTCCCTGCTGGTTCAGGGATCCTGTTGTACACAGGATGTTGTTATCCCTTCTTAGTCACTTACTGAGGATAAAGAAAGAGGCTACCTTAGTGACTACTGGAGATGAATAAGAACAATATTCTTAGATTTCTCTTGGGAATTTCTTTATGGAGCACAGTATGAATCTTTTGGGATAATGCAGAGAGCAAAATTACAGATACAGTCCCTGTGTGTACTCTACAAGTGTGCATGTAGATAAAAACACATTATGTAGATGGGGTAACTTCAAAACACTCTCAAGCCTAATGCTCTTACAACAAACTACAACTATATTACTGTGAAGGGCAAGGACAAAGGTTCTCTTTAATGGAAGAAGGAAGGAGTCTTAGAAAAGTACTATAAGACATCATAAAGTTGTAACACTATTCTTTGTAAAGGTCCATGGTTCATTGCTTCATTCCATCCCATTTTTAAAAGAGTGAAGTAGGTGATGCTTTCCTGTATTTATTCACACCTTTCCTGTATGAGATGAAGATGAATGTAATTTCTCATCACAGCATGTATCTTTAGTGTTTTTTTCAAAAGCACAGTCAGCTATAATGATTATTTGCAGTGCACGTGAAGTTATAAAAGCTAAATCGGATGTTTAGAGGTACACACTTACATAGAATGCCACTGAAAACTGCAAGTTCCCTGAAATCACTGCATGGCATGATTTGCAGTCTTTCTGCAAAGCACAGGGAACATTCAATGAGTACATGGATCCTAAAAAGAAAAGGTATTATTTAACCTCTTGCATAACACAGACCATACTATTTCATGTGTTTATTCCTAAGAGTGATCTGAATCCTACATATTTCAGTCTTCGTAGAAGGATTAAGAAACAGCTTTGAAATCATTAGCAAGGGTTGGGACTGCAATCTTTACATGCAAACGGCTCCCTTAACTCATGTAAAGAATTGCAGCACATCCTCCTGCAAGGGGACCTGTGCTGCACAGCTCTCATGAGGTCTGTCATCAGTCTCTTCTGAAGTAGCTCTTTGCTCAGGTTTGAAAAACAGTGGAAAGTTCAAGGTAAGACATAGGTTTTGTGGTGAGGAGAGATGAAGAAAGGAGACCTGGTAGACTTACTGAAAACAGTAAGGGTCTGCTCATTTGAACTGTTAGTGTCATGTTACTGTCCTTGCATTTGTTCTCAATTGAGAAGTTGCTTAGATGAGTGAGACATTGACTATTATTTGTTTGTAATTAATGGCTGTATTCGAATTGTTTCAAAAACATCTTGAAATGCTGTTTTGCTGACCTTTTCAAACAGTTGGTATATCGTTCACATATATGTTGTTAAAATGCTTCAATAGATTAAACTGATTCCTGTCACACTACCATATTAGGCTAAATATTAGAAGTAAACTTGGAAAATTTTAACGACTTCCACAAAGCCTATTCTGAAGTACGGATATATCCTCCCATGGGACATGTGTCACTAGTAAAAAGCCCCTGAAACTGGAGCTTGTTTCATCCACTGTCTTTTACTGGCTTTTGAAAATCTCCAAGGATGGAGACTCCACAGCCCCTCTGGGCAACCTACTCCAGTGCTTGATAAAGCTTTAGAGAAAGCTAATTTTAGCTTTATCTAAACTTTAGATAATGTGTAGATAAAACAAGTCCTGTATGAGAGAATAACAGCGCTATCTGACCTCCAAAGGTCCTTTTCAACCGTATGCTTTGGTTCATATAACTAAAAAACGTGTCTTGCAAAGCAGATATAATAATGTACTAAAGAAACGTCAGCATCATTTGGTTCTATATTAAAAGGCTATTAACTTTTTTTTAATGCCATATGAAATTCTTCTTACTCTAGAGCTGCTAGTAATATTCTAGGGAAGGACTTGGTTGCATTTTACTAATGCAACAGTTTTGCTGCTATAGTAGTAGAGAGGTATCTTGTTTTAGGAATTCAGCATGTACTTTTATTACAAACATTTAAATAGAATGAGATCGTGAGTTATTAACAAAAACAGTTATTACATTTAAGGATCTGATTAAAATAATAAAAATATAGTATGGTATATTATTGTATTCAAAGACTGAATTAAAGCAAATGTCACTCCTGTCTTAAAGAAGGGCAAGAAGGAGGACTCGAGGAACTACAGGCTGTTCACCCTCACCGTGATCCCGAGGAAGGTGATGCAGCAACAAAACCTGGGAACTATTTCCAGGCATATTAAGGACATGAAAATCATCAGGAGTAGTCAGCATGGCTTCACCAAGCGGAAGTCATGCTTGACCAACTTGATAAGCTTCTGTGATGAAATGACAGGTCTGGTAGCTGAGGAGAACAGTGGATATTGTCTACCTGGACAAGCCTTTGGCACTGTCTCCCATAAGACCCTTATAGACAAGGTGTTGATGCATGGGCTGGATGAGCAGACTGTGAGGCAGACTGATAACTCTCTGAATGGCTGGGCCCAGAGCCATTGGTGATCAGTGGCACAAAGTCTAGTTGGAGGCCAGTAACTAGTGGTGTGCCTCAGGAGTCAATACTCGGTCCGGTCCTGTTTAATAGCTTCATTAATCATCTGGATGGTGGTGCAGAGTGTACCCTCAGCGAGCTTGCAGGTGATACAAAAGTGGGAGAAGTGGGTGATACTCCAGAGGGTTGGGGTGCCGTTCAGTGGGACCTCAGTAGGCTGGAGGAATGGGCTGACAGGAATCTCTTGTAGCTCAGCTAGGAGAAGTGCAAAGTCCTACACCTAGGCAGGAACAACGCCAGGCACCAATGTAAGCTGAGAGCCATGCAGCTGGGGCATAAGAGGACGTTGGGGTCCTGGTGGACATGACGTGGAACATGAGCCAGCAGTGTGTTCTTGCAGTAAGGAAGGCTAATGGCACCCTGGGCTGCACGGGACAGTAGAATTGCCAGCAGGTTGAAGGAGGTGATCCTTCCCCTCTACCTTGTTCTGGTGAGGCCGCACCTGGAGTGCTGTGTCCAGTTCTGGCCTCCTCTGTACAAGGGAGCTACTGAAGAGAGTGCAGTGAAGGGCCTCAAAGATGATTAAGGGACTGAAGCATCTCACATAGGAGGAAAGGCTGAGAGAGCTGGGACAGCGTACCCTGGAGAAGAGAGGCTCAAGCGGGATCTTGTTCATGTGTGTAAACACCTGAAGGGAGGGTGCAAAGAGAAGTCTTTTCAAGACTGCTCAGTGGCAGGACAAGAGGCAATGGGCACAAACTGAAACACAGGAGATTCCATGTGAACATCAAGAAACACTTTTCTACTTTTTTCACCTTTTCTGAGGGTGACTGATGATGGGAGCAGGTTTCCCAGAGGTTGTGAAGTCTCCATCCATGGAGACATTCAAAAGCTGTCTGAAAATGGTCCTGAGCAACTGGCTTCAGGAGAGCTTGATTGAGCAGGGGTGCTGGACCAGATGACCTCCAGAGACCCCTTCCAATCTCAGTCATTCTGTAATTCTGTGATCACATTCATCTTTTAGATACTATAATTTAAAATACGTGGCTAATGTCTGTCTTACTGTCTGTGCCTTCCCAAATTCCTCATTTACAAATTCTAAAGCCATTGGTAAAACAGCATCAGTGAGTGGATTTTAAAGACCATTGTGAGGCAATTATGCAGGACAAAAAAAAATCTCAGAATATATTTAGTAAGGTGATGAAAGGTCCCTTTGTGTTTCAATAATTTTTCTCTCAGTCAAAAAAGTCTATTTAGAGTGCCATCTTGTGTTGCAACCTCAGACTGAGGCCTTGTTTTGCCAATTGATGGGATTAGCCCAGAGACAGGCACCAGAAAAAGGCAAACTTATTTTTTCTTCTGTCCATAGTGACAAAATAATGAGGAAAATAATACAGAGAAAATAAAGCAAGATAAGGTAAAGCAGCAAAACAATAAGTGAACTACTACAGCAAGCACAAAATAAAGTAGTGCACCTAATCATTACTGCATAGAGTTAGTGATAGTGATTAAGAAAGATACATCACCAATTGCCCTATATTACCACCATCCAGATCTGCAGTCACTGGGAAGCCCGTTTACAGCGAAGGATTTGGAGAGCCCATCCCGGCAATTGGGAAATCTCTATACAGTGCATCCACTGTATAGAGGAAGCTTCCAAAGTTCCCTGCAAACAGTCCCCGCAGTACAGTTAAATAAACAACTTTCTATCTTAGGCTGCGAAAAAGATCTGGTGTAGTTTTTTTTTCTTGTTAACTTTTTCCCGCGCTTGGCCAAAACCCGAGAAAAAGTTAAGAAGTAAAGGTATCTGGTTATCTTTGATTGTGCATCTCTAAACAAAGCCTGTCACCGCCCTGCTACCTTCTGTCACGTAGAGGTCTGTTTGAAGGTTTGAGATAGGTTTATCTCTGGCACGTGGGGCTGTCATTACACAACTGTTATCTTACAGCAAGTGTTACAGCAATTCTCTATAAGCGTTACAACAAAAGCTTTTCTAAATTGGCATATATTCATAAGGTTATATAGTGCATATGTGATCAGTATGATACATATTAGGTATATTGTTACATTGTGAGGTTCACCTAGAGGTCAATTTTGGTTCAGGGCCTCACTGCTCAGGCCCTAGTGCTTCACGCCTCTTTAGAACAAAGCAGGAAACAGTAAAAAACTCGGCAAACCTAAATATTGAAGCTAGTTTCTTTGAAATTTGTACTCTGGTACAGACATCTCTACTGTTTTGCACGTAAAATGTGAATAGTAAAAGACTGCAAAACAATAGTTGAAATACCTGTTGTTTATATTTAGCTGTAAAAATAAGTACAAGCTGGTAACTATGGTATATCTGTTCTTATATTAGTAAGCTTACATTTATAGAATGTTTTTCATCCCAAAGTGCTCGGTTATGTTTTATTCATTATGGGTGAAATTTGGCCATGGTGAGTTCCTGTTTACTTGAATAGGTCTTGGATTTCTCTGTCATTTGAAGATAAGATTTGTAGCCACCACTGAAGCGTAGTAGCGTTGATGTTCCAGCAACAGTACAACTCTGAGACTTGGGAGGTTTTTGAGAGAGAGTGCACATCATTGAAGTATGGAGAAAAATGTAGGTGTACAAATATGCTTGGCTGGACTGGAGTTTAGCCAAGATACCTGTGGAATTCCAAGATTCTTGCGGAATAATGCAGTGGTCCTTCTTACAATTACTCTACAATATAGGCTGGTTTTATCTCTTTTTATGAAAAAAGCTTCTCCAGTTACAACCAGCATGGATTTCAATTACTTCATTTTTTACTGAGAGAGTAAAATTGCTGCAGTATAGCTTTTCCTTTTGCCAAGAACTTATCAAAATGTACCTTGCCAGGTTGGACTCCATAATGCTTGTCTATTCACCATCTACTTATATATCTAGGAAGTAAAAATTTTTAAAAATACTATGTCCAAGCTGACCAAGAATGCAGAAGAAAATGAAAAGCAAAAAATAAGGTCTGAATCAGCCAAAACAAAACCAAACAGAAAAAGTGCCATTTGTAACTCACCCTCAGTATGATCTCATCTTTCTAAAGGTTCTGTCTCTTCACTACTGTGGTATCTCCCGTGTCTTTCATCAGCATATTCCATGTATTACATTAATATTCTGAGATTATTCAGAGAGCTCACCTTACAGATTTATAGTGAGATTAAGTTATTCCTGCCCTCTGGTTGTGTGTGTGCCTATATAGAGCTCATAGTAGCTTGACTTCGTTTTGCTTATAGTATGGAATACACTAAAAAGACTATTTCAGTTGGAAGGGACCTACAGTGATCATCCAGTCCAACTACCTGATCACTTCAGGGCTAGCCACAAGTTAAAGCATGTTATTATGGGCATTGTCCAAATGCCTCTGAAACACTGAGAGGTCTGGGGCATCAACCACCTCTCTAGGAAGCCTGTTCCAGTGTTTGACCATCCCCTTGGAAAAGAAATGTTTTCTAATGTCCAGTCTAAACCTCCCCTGGAGCAGATTTGGACCTTTCCCACACATCCTGTCACTGGATACCAGGGAGAAGTGCTCACCACCTCCCTCTCCACTTCCCCTCCGCAGGAAGCTGTAAAGAGCAACAAGGTTGCCCCTCAGCCTTCTTTTCTCCAAACTAGACAAACCCAAAGCCCTTAGCCACGCCTCACAGGACATTCCTTCCAGCCCTTTCACCAGCTTTGTAGCCCTCTTCTGGACGCATTCAAGGACCTTCACATCCATCTTAAATTATGGGGCCCAGAACTTCACACAGTACTCCAAGTGAAGCTGAATACAGGGGGATAGTCACCTTTTCTGACCGGCTGGTTACGCTGTGGTTGATGCATCCCAGGATGCGGTTTGCCCACTTGGCTGTCGGCGCATGCTGCTGACTCCTGTTGAGCCTGTTGTTGACCGGCACCCCAGGTCCCTTTCTGCAGGGCTGTTCTCCAGCCACTCCTCTCCCAGTTTATTCTTGTGTGCCACATTACTCCACCCTAGGTGCAGAATCCAGCATTTGGACTTGTTAAATTTCCTCCCATTAATCATAGCGCAGTGTTCCAATCGATAGATCCCTCTGCAAGGCATCCTGTCCCTCAAGAGAGTTAGCAGCACCTCCCAGTTTGGTATCATGAGCAAACTTGCTAATAATGGTGCATTCAACTCCTTCATCCAGATCGTGGATAAGCGTATTGAACAGAACTGGCCCTGGAATTTTGAGCCCTGAGGAACAGCACTGGTGACTGGTCACCAGACAGATGTAGCCCCATTTACTACAACCCTTTGAGCCGTGCCTTTTAGCCAGTTCTTCTCCCAGTGCCCCATGAACCTGCTCATTCCACAGTAGGACAGCTTGTCCAGAAGGATGCTGTGAGGGACACAGTATCTAAAGCCTTACTAAAATCCAGAAAAACAACATCCACCACCTTCCCTTCATCCACCAGGTGGATGACCTTATCATAGATGGATATCAAATCAATTATTACAGGACTTTCCTGACTCTGCTTGATTGCATTATTCTTTAAATGCCTTTCAATAGTACCTAGTACAATCTTCTCCATTAATTTTTCAAGGAAGTGAGGTTAGACTAGCAGGTTAGTTAACTGTAGTAGTTTGAGTTCATTAAAAAATGCAGGACACAGATGTACTTCTTGGTAGTTATTCAGTTTTAAAGCAATTGCTAAATCAGTGTAGGTTTATGCCGTAGCATACAATGCTATTACTAAATATTTAATTTTAATAGATTTATGTTTAAATATATGTTATGGGTTGTCTGGCGGCAAGGAGGAGGTTGAGGTGTTGGCTCTGTTTCTTTAAATGACTCTAACGAGTTTCCCCAGCCCCCCCTCCAAGCGTTTGGAGCAGGGAGAGTGGGGGAAGGGAGCTTTTTGTAAGAAACTGCTTGGAAGGCAGGGTCCTGCTCAGGACGGACCTGCCCCAAGCCAGGCCCCAAGTCAGGATCAGCCGATCGCGCCTCTGCGAATAACATATTTAGGAAGGAGCCTTATTCCCGGCCTGGCGTGGTCGTCCCTTCTTCCCGGGAGCTGATGAAGGCCTCCGATGCTGGAGAAGAGGAGTGGGATTTGAGAGATAATGGAACTGCACGGCACTGCAGTCAGCGAGAGCCCCACCATTTTTCCCCTGCCACAAGAGTTCAAGAAGAAGCAGCTGAGTGAAGAAGCAACCTTGGACCAAAGCTATAAGCCTCACAGGAGTGGGGTAGTCGCCGGGGGACTGAAGCCCTGTTGGAACATGGTAGCTGGGAGAGGCTGGAACATGATAACTGGGTGAGGCAGTGGCTTTGAATCAACTGCACCCCATCTTTCCCCCCACCCCCACGCCATGTGCTGCTGGGGAAGGGAGAGATACGGAACAAAGTCTTTGGCCTTTGGGACGAAGGGAGGGGTGGGGGAGAAGTGTTTTTTGTAAGATGCAGTTTCTCTCTTTCAATATCCTGCTTCTTGTTGTAAATAGTTCATAAATTCAGTTGTTTTACTGTTTTCCACGAGTCGTGTCAGTCTCTTGCCCGTGACCCTAAGTGGTGAGTCAAACCCTCCCAGTTCCCTGCCTCAGCCCACCAGGTGTTTAAGAAACTGTACCTGTGGTTTTATAAACCACGACAATATATTATTTAGCATAAAGCAAAAACCTGTCAATAAAGGTTGCTAAAATACACAGCTGGATTTTAATAGGTCATCGGGTTTTTAATGCACTGTGAGCTAGTGCTGAGTGCTTCAGTCAGAAGTATAAGCCATGGCAGAGTAGGCAGATGCGCATTTAACTTGCTTTTCAAAATAATTCTGATCATTAATAATTAAAAATTACTTAAACTCTGAAGCTAGATGGACCTTATGTTACAGTTAATGGTAGTTCTGCATGATTTCAGTAATGGTTTAAGTAAATACAGAAATGGTACAGTTTGGACTCAAAATCTTTACCTTGTAATTCTTGGGAGAGTATTCTAAGATACACATTACCTAAAACTTCTTATTTTATCAATTTTGAATTGAACTGCCCGTTCTATTATACTCTAGGAAACATGAAAGTCTTAAACTCATAAATGTGCTTTGCTGTAGTCCTCTTACAAAGAATGAGAATTTTACATACAACATTTAAGCAGCACTGGTAGAAAGTATACAGGTGCCTCATTAGTGCCTGACATCCACGTACCACTTTTACCTCATGTGTCAGACCTGTGGATACAGCTGAGATTTCTGTAGCGTTTGTTAATTCATCTGAAAGTATGTTACATATAAGCTATGGGAGAGCTGGAAGAGGGCCTTTCCTACAGCTCTGTATTGTGTTTCAGAATTAGGAATGTTACTCTTACTGCCCCAGATATAACTGATCCTTAGGTAATATGGACTCAGGTAACAGAGACTTAGCAACCAGTCTTATTTTGCCTTTTCTTCCAAATATAGCTAAGATACATATCTAAAAATCCATAAATGACACAAACTGTGAAATAAACCTTAAAAACTTGAAAGCTAACTTGCAAAAGAGACCTTTACCTACGACACTCCCTTCCTCTCTCCCTTTCTCTTTCTCTTTCTCTTTCTCTTTCTCTTTCTCTTTCTCTTTCTCTTTCTCTTTCTCTTTCTCTTTCTTCTCTTTCCCTTTCCCTTTCCCTTTCCCTTTCCCTTTCCCTTTCCCTTTCCGTTTCCGTTTCCGTTTCCTTTTCCCTTTCTATTTATTTTCTCTTTCTTTCTTTGATCTTTCTTTCTTTCTCTCTCTCTCCTGTCTCTTTCTCACCCTATTTCTCTCTCCCTCTCTTTTCCTTCATTCTTTCTTTCTTTCTTGCTTTCTTGCTTTCTTGCTTTCTTTCTTTCTCTATCCACATTTTTGGTATTATTGCTGCAGTGTTATATCCTCATCGTTCTGGTAAATGTAATGAAGAGAAAGAGAAGTTCCTTCTGTGGAAAACCTAACGATTACCTTGGTTGAAAGTAGGAAGCAAAACAGAAATTTGAAGTTACATTTCATCTCCATGCTTTCGGTAGAAGTGTGATGGTCAGTAATGGTTTCACCTTTACCGTTACTTATATTTGCTTTAAGTCTGGCTGTGAGCCTTTCCTGAGCTTCTCCTTTTAGATCAAGTGTGTGTAGCTGTGTCAGTGATGTTGCAGTCTCATTAGTGTCTGTGTGACATCCCTCAGGATACAGGAAAGGGTGACACATTGCTCTTCTGAGAACAGCTGCAGCACATATTAGAAAGTAACAAGATACATCAAGATCGACTATAAAAATTTCAGGTTTTTTGAATTGAAAGAATGTCTGGAAGGTATTTTAAGCAGTGTATGAGCCCAAGAACCAGAATGTGTTATATTAACTAGGTGGTTTACCTCTTTGCCATTCACAGTTGTGCTGTAAGGAATGACACTTGCACTGTCACATGTGGAAACTTCCAATTGAGCCCTTTTTCATAACAGCTGCAGTTCAGGGCATGCTACTGAGCATGCAAAGAGGGCTTGACTAAAGGTCCAAAAACCTCAAAAGCTCCAAAATTACTTTCCCCTTCTGTCAGTGCCTTCTGCTTCCAAGCATTTGCAGTCTCAGGTTAACTCCCCAGCTCTTATTTTCTTCTGACTTTTCCCCACCAGAATAATTATCCTTCTAAATAGTCTTTCAGCACCAATGATCTTCACTTAAGTGATAGTTTCATGGAAGCTTTATGTTATTTTGCACCTTTCAGGTTAAGGTATATGTGAGACCACTAGCAGCTGCTCTTGCTGAATCATAGAATCACGGAATGGTTTGGGTTGGAAAGGACCTTAAAGAACATTTACTTCCAACCCCCCTGCCAAGGGTAGGGACACCTTCCACAAGAAGACTCCTGAAGAGGAGTTACAGTTGCCCTCTTGAGGTGGTGGAGAATAAAGTTGCCTCGGTAGTCAGCTCTGCACTTTAAAGTGATAGTTGCAATCTGTAAAATTCTGGGTGCACCTAAGATGAGATTCACGTTTGGAAACATATACTTAAGTGTATAAGCTCTATTTTGTCACCTATTTTCCCTTTGAAAACAATGGAAACTAGTAATGTAATAGAAGTTGGACATTGTGTACCTTCTTAGAAAGTTCAGCTTGTGGAATAGTATACAGGTACTTGAACCAAAATAAGAATATCAAAAAATGACATTGGAACAGAACAGCTTTTATAAATGTGTTTGTGGTGGTGTTCTTGTTTGTTTATGGTGGCTAGGGACATTTCTCATATTTATGATACAAAGTCAGAACAAGTCTGTTCTTGTCCCAAGGGCTCACATCCTATTACAAGAGAAGAGACAAGTGGATGCAATAAAGGGAAACACACTGGCAGAATGCAGAACACTAGCAGCAGTGTAAGAGTGGCCTTGAATCCCAGTTTACCCACAAAGCTTGTCATTTTCTTTAAGCTCTGTCTTCTTGAATGGAATTGTTAACTTAGCTTTCATATGTTTTCATTGGTTCTAGCTTGCACAATTGCGGACAAAAACAAAATATGGAAATGCGACACTGAACAACTAAGTCACCATTGTGTGACAAACAAAACAAAAGCCCTCCAAATGTTTGCTTCTTAATTGTAGGGCCAGTCTTTTCATTTTGGAGGGAAAGGAATGAGTTTAAATAGTTTAACTAATGACTGGAGTAGAAGACAGTGAAATTGCCGTACCAACATCTCTTGGAACACGCTACTAACACTGGTGGGAAATTCAAGTTAAAAGCATCTGATTTGGTTAAACTGGGTCAAATTTCAGAAACAGGATCCAAAAGTGCTATTAAAGTGTCTGGAGTTTTGGTTAGAAGGCATCCAAGGTGGATATATGAAGGCCATGTATCTACAGGGTCTGGGGTATTTTCCCTGTTAGACTGCAGAGTCAAAATATTCAGTGGGCATAAAGATTCATCAAAAGCATAAAACGAAAATAATTGTATAGACCCTAACAATAATATCTGTTCCCCTTCAGAACTCAAATTTTGTTATCTTGCTTCTCTTCATGTCTACAGTTCTCCAGCCTCAATTGAACCTTACTACTCAATGCAGTAGATTTCAGATGTTTTTTTGAAGTCCTGAATCTTTGAAACCCAGCAAATGCATATTTTAAGGACTATGAAACAAGTGACTACAAATACAGCAGTATGCTTATTGCTGAGAAAGCTGTTGGCTGAAACAATTTTTAAAAAAATAAAATGTTTTCTTTGTGTGCTTGGCTCATTTTTCATTTCTCCAAGTGCTTCCTAGAGACATTAGCTTGAACTTCAAAGCATACAGCTATGAATACTTTAGTGATTATTGTGGTAGGTAGACTCAGAATTCTTAGTTACAAAAGTTCAGTAGTGCCTACCGAAGATCATTTTAAGCTTCAGTGAGTTAAGATTTAATAATATGGGTTCAAAGAAATAATAATGAAAAAATATTTTTGTTAGTTTTAAACATCATAATAAAAAGTAATGTTTATTTGGGTCAGTTTTAAGGAAGGTTTTAATTAGTGTTTCTTTTATTTCTTTCAACTGTTCATTTTGAAGGCTTGTAACAATTCATTGTGTTATTCATTATTTGAGTCTTTTAAAAGTTGATGTGCTAATTATCTTTCAGTAAATAAGTCTGAAATTGCTGTAAGGGTTGTAACCATTTAGGAAGCCTATGAAGAACGTGCCTGTTCTCTTTACTTAAAGCTATGTTCTTTTTTGTTTCTGCTATGTTTGCTTTATGAAGGCAGAATGCTCATTTCTCACTCAATATGCAATTTAAATATTTTTTTTAATTTGATAATTGTGATGGCGTTGTGAATTAAATTTTTCAAAAATACAGGCAAAAAACTGCTTCAACAGCAAGGTTTTTAAATTCGGGTGCCTGAAAAAAGAGTGGAAGTGCCTTTATTTATTGAAATAGCTCGTAGCCTTCCCAAATACAATATTTATTGTATAAAAGTATAATGCATTTTCTTAAAGTTTACAAATAAATTGTTAAATTAGTTACAAATTAAATTAAAAGTATCTCCTCCAAGAAATTTGGCAGATTTTTTAATGTGTATTCTCAACAGCAGAATAACAAGCTGTGGAGAATAAACCTCATTTATGCTGGGGGTGTGTCCCCGTTAGTTGTTAGTTTCTGGATTTGTTCTCCATCCATTTTAATTATGTAGGAAGTTTTCAGGGTCTGATAAAATAGTGTTAAGGACATTTGGGCACTATGCCTGTAATTTTGGTTTTGTAGTCTGTTTGGATTTCTTATAAGTTCTTTTTCTTTGAGTACTCAACAAGTTTCAGAGTTCTTCACACTTGTTCAGATTATTAAAATGCTTCTCTAATATATCTTCCTCAATAATTCATAATTTGAAATTAATGTTGCAGTTAATATCTGAAGAAAAAAAAACATTACATGTGTTTGGGTTTTTTTATAGGTAAAAACCCATATGATATAACAAGTAACCCAAAACGAGAACAAAAATTTAATTTACTTTCTTTGTCTGTATAGCCCACTGTTTGTGAACGGGAGCTCTGTGTGTTTGCTTTCCAAACATTAGGAGTGATGAATGAAGCTGCTGATGAAATTGCAACTGGGGCTCAGGTAAAATTATCTAATGCTTATTACGTCTCTGATTTTCTATAGTATACTCAGTCTTCTCAGTCTCTTCTAATATTTATTTTGACTTATATTCCCCATGTGATTACTGTTTGGTAAGTATTATTTATTTATTTGTCAATTCTTATAGCTGTTAATACACTGGTTTATGTATGGTGTTTTCAAATGGTACTAATGAGGTGCTTGCATTGTTTTGCTTCCATGTAATTAGAGTAATCCTGTTTTCTTGTTCTGTTTTATTCAATTAAGTCACCTGGGTTGTTAATAAAGGCAGCCATTGTCATTTGGAGATAATTCCCATTTATTTTCACCTAATGAGCCGTTACTGCTCTCTATGCAGTTAATAAGCTACTTCCTGTTCATGGTGTTGGGATGCAGCTATCCACTGAGCATCTGTTATTTTGATCATTAAAAAACAGTGGGATAGTCCTTACCGATGTTGCTAAATAGGTTTTTTTCTCTCTTCTTGAGGATCAGAAATTTAACTTGATGTAAGCTCACTTCCTCCCTCCCTCAAAGTTCAGTTACTAATGTAATTACAACCACATCATTGTTTTATTTTTGAATTTTGTATGTGTCTTAAAACAAAGTATTTTAAACTGTGTTTCCAAATCACCATTTAACCTTAGATTACAGTAAGTTCAAAAGTTAAAAGATCTTTTTTTAAAATATCCTTTTAGGGTCTTCTGTTAAAAGTTTACACATCTTATAGAAAAGTGGATTCCTCTATGATTTCCTAGACATATGTCACTCACTGTGCATTAATGCAATAGGCAGCATATGTGTTTCTGGGGAGCTAGACTTTTATTTTTTTAATTCAAGCACTTAAATGGTACGTTACATGTGCATTTAGGTACAAACTTACATAGTACATTACATGTACATTGTAGATTTGGTACAGACAAGTAGCTCTCACTTCTCATTTTAACTACAGCTGACAGGGAGTGGTGGTCCCGGTTAGCTCTCACTGTGTGTTTTATGTAGGTATGGCTGTTGCAGGCATATGCGGCACTTGCTCTAGATCTCTAGAGTGCCTCTGAATCTACAGAGCTATGCTGTAGAGTGCTGAAGTGATTACAACCTTAACAGTGCTTAAAAGAGTTAGATAAGAGGTTTTGTCAATTGTCCCATTGGACCCAGGTAACTGAATTTTGCCAAGTCTCACTCAGCAAATAGCATTGCACTCAGCTCATTATATCTAATCTGGTTGATCTCCCATTCCTGTTCTCAGAAAGACTCCAACACTTCTAGGGTTTAATTCGTCTGAGCTATTTTTGACATTGTTTTAGAATGGTGTGAATCACAGCATAGATGGTGAACACAGTTGTTATTTTCTCCATTGATTATAGAGAGAGCCTAGGCCGACTGGTGAGAGGTAGGTGTTCACATTGTGAATCTCTACTTTTTGTCAGCTGAATCGTCTTCCAAATAAGTTTTTTTTTAGTGAGGGAGCCTAAAAATAGGTTCCCATTATTAGAAATCACATCCTGTTTTTTTCTGCCATGCTTTCAGCTAATTTCCTAAGATATACACCCCTACTTTGTCACTCCCAATATTCTGATGGCTCCTTCTTAATAATGAGTGATTGTACTTCCTAAAACTTCAAAGCCTGAACTCACCTTGCCTTATTTTAGTCACATAGTCAAAATGCATGAAAACTAAATGCCTGTCTGTTTCGTTGACAGTTCAGGCTCCCTGTAGAGTCTCTGGAGAGAGAGAGGCACTGTCTGAGAGATTTCATAAGAGGGAATTGTCATCAGCAAATGTCATCTTGTCCTCCTTGAAAGTATTTTAGTCCTAATTTACGTACTTTACTACATATTGTTAAGGAGGAGGAGTTCAGGACCAGCTATAAAGACATTTAGTAGATCCACAGCACTTCCTATTACCAAGGAACACATACACAAGTTGGGCTTTGGGTTGGTGTTCTTAAGAACTGTGTCAATTTTAAGACAGTATCCCATCATGTAGCTCAATAAAGCAAGACAACTTTGAGGCGTTGTCATAAGAGATCTGTGGACTTAAAGAACTTTTCCCTGGTGGTGTGTTTTGCAAGTGGAGGCTGAGAAGTGCTTCGGAGAAGCAGCAGGGTGTGTGAACTCAAGACTCAGTTTCATGGTAATACACTTACACAGGTGCAGGCCTGTTGCCTGACCTGACTGTCTGTGCAGACTCCTGTTCATTGCAAACACTAATGCAGATGCCCTGTTTTGAAATATTCATCACACTTACAGGTGTTATAAACTGGAAAGAAATCAGAGTGCCATGGAGGAAGGAATCATTATTTAAGTAACTTCACTTTTCAATGTATATACTTAGTAACTAGTAACTGGAACTAACAGAATATTTTTAAACTGATGGGAGAAAATTGTCCGTTCATGCTGAAGGAAGCAGAGGAGGAGAATGGCAACAGTGTGACTGACTCACCACAGTGCAGTTCCTTTTCCTTTTCATCGTGATTCTTATTTTCATTCTGCTTCCCTAAAGGACCATCATTTTTTTTCCTACAAATGATCAGATACAATGGCAGATATATAATAACTTCTAGAACAGCTTGAGCTGTGAGATGAGATCTGATCCATGTGGAGATCTGATCCAGGGATGCTTACAAAGTACAACTCATCTCAGCTTTTCCTTTCTTTCATAGAAAACTCTGTTTTCACACGGGAATGTTTCCAGAAGGCCCAGAAAAAACAGGGGGAAAGGAGCTAATTTGTGCCTTCAATTTTATATAGCAGGTTTGGATTATGAGCTGCGTTTAGATTTCACATTTGCCAGAAAGCTGCATTCTCTCTGTTTTGTTATTGCTGTATTCTGTTTTTAACCTTTGAATTACGAATTTTTAAACGATGCAGAAATCTGTTCCTAAGTTGTGTATGTGCATATGTGCACATACATGAACACATGCCTGTGTACATGTTACACACATGTTCTTACGGTGGAATCTTGGCAATCATAGATATTCAAAGCCATTTTATAATTTCGTAGATCAGGATGGAAGGAAGAGGATCTCCCAGTGTGAGCCATGCAAATGATGGTTAAACCAGTGCACTCTTCTGGCTTTAGCAGAACTGCTGTTTACCAGTGTTTCTGTGATTACAATCTTGAGGAGAACAGCAGGCAGTGATGCAGATTCACAAACGCTTCCTTGTTCTTGAGTAACATTTTTAGTGGCATCTACTGTACAGAGATACACAGAACTAGCACAACTTCATTCCCCTAGAGAATGAATTTAATCCAGAAATTAGCACATGTGCACAAGAGAAAGTAGGACTGCAAGCCATGTATTTGACATGATAATACATTTAGGACCAGATACTGATCCTAAATGTAGTAGTGTACCAGGGCTGAACCCAAAGCCTGTTAAGGTGAATGGAAAAATTTCAGTCGTAAACTACAGCCAGTGGATAACATGGTTCAGGTAATGCAGGTAACAATGAAATGTGGTGTGATCGGTTTACCCTTGGCTGGGAGCCAACCGTACGTACCACTATCTCATTCATCCCCCTCACAGGAGTGGGGGAGAGAATTAAGGGGTAAAGGGAAAAAATGATGGGTTGAGATAAAAACAATTTAATAACTAAACTACAGTAATATTGAAAAATAATAATATATACAAATGAGTGATACACAGTGATACAGCTCACCACCTGATGACCCAGGCTCAGCCCGTTCCTGGCTAGCACTCCTGGAGCAGGGAGTGTCCTGAAAGTGTATTCTGGGAACAGAGATCAGAGCCTGAGCATCAAAGACTGAGAGCTGACCGAGGGAGGGAGAAGGCCCTGGGAGAAGGAACCACCCAGACTGAAATGACCTGGAGCAGAAGTGATCCAGAACAAAAAGGGAGAAGCTTCTGGAGGGCCTTCACCTATATACTGGGCATGACATGTATGCTGTGGAATAAATTATTGCCCACTTTGGGTCTCAATCCCAAACGTAAGATTGAATCCCAGGCTAGCAGTTGGGCTGTGCTCCCTCCCAGCTTCTACTGCGCTTGCAGACATTGGCAGAGCAGAGAAGCTGAAAGACCTTGAATGTCCTGGCAACAACTATAAACATCACTGTTACCAGCTTTCTTCTTAGCACAAATCCAAAACAGCCTCTTGCTAGCTACTGTGAAGAAAGTTAACTGTTCCATCTGAACCCAAGACATACAATATTACTATAATGTGTAAAAAAAGCAGACTGGATGATACAATATGAAAGTATACATAGTGAATAATATTTTTCTTTATCCCTAGGTGGTTGACCTGTTAGTATCCATGTGTCGGTCTGCGTTAGAGTCACCTAGGAAGGTTGTCATTTTTGAGCCATACCCTTCTGTAGTTGATCCAAATGATCCTCAGATGCTGGCCTTTAACCCCAGAGTAAGTAGTTATCTTTCATTATATCATAGCTTGCTTTTAGTCGTGCAAAGCAAAACCTTCTGGAGGAGTCTCCTGTACTATAAGAGATACAGCTCTGGAATATAGCATAAGCATGTGACTATTTTCATAACTCTGTAGCTTTGTTAATTGTCTCTGGAAAGGTATTTGAGTATAAACCGTAAGTTGCATTCGAAGTTGAAACCAATAAATTCTTTTAGGGTACAAATTCTAGATGCAAAATTTTATATTCTTAGTGTCGTTCTTTCAGTGTACACATTGGACACAAAGTGGTGTTCCACAGGGGTCAGTACTGGGACCAGTGTTGTTTAACATCTTTGTTGGAGACATGGGCAGTGGGATTGAGTGCACCCTCAGCAAGTTTGCTGATGACACCAAGCTGTGTGGTGTGGTGGACACGCTGGAGGGAAGGGATGTCATCCAGAGGGACCTGGACAGGCTGGAGAGGTGGGCCCATGCAAACCTCATGAAATTTAACAAGGCCAAGTGCAAGGTCCTGCACGTGGGTCGAGGCAATCCCAAGCACAAATACAGGCTGGGCAGAGAATGGATAGAGAGCAGCTCTGAGGAGAAGGACTTGGGGGTATTGGTGGATGAGAAGCTCAACATGAGCCGGCAGTGTGCGCTTGCAGCGCAGAAAGCCAACCGTGTCCTGGGCTGCATCAAGAGAAGCATTAGCAGCAGGTCAAGGGAGGTGATTCTCCCCCTCTACTCTGCTCTCGTGAGACCCCACCTGGAGTACTGTGTTCAGATGTGGGGCCCCCAACATAAAAAAGACATGGACCTGTTGGAGAGAGTCCAGAGGAGAGCCACAAAATTAATCAGAGGGCTGGAGCACCTCCCCTATGAGGACAGGCTGAAAGAGTTGGGGTTGTTCAGCCTGGAGAAGAGAAGGCTCCGAGGAGACTTAATAGCAGCCTTCCAGTACCTGAAGGGGGCCTACAGGAGAGATGGGGAGGCACTCTTTATCAGGGAGTGTAGTGAGAGAACAAGGGGTAACGGGTATAAGCTAAAAGAGGGTAAATTTAGACTAGACATTAGGAAGAAATTTTTCACTGTGAGGGTGGTGAGACACTGGAAGAGGTTGCCCAGAGAGGTTGTGGATGCCCCATCCCTGGAGGTGTTCAAGGCCAGGCTGGATGAGGCTTTGAGCAACCTGGTCTAGTGGAGGGTGTCCCTGCCCCTGGCAGGGGGGTTGGAACTTGATGATCTTTAAGGTCCTTTCCAACCCAAACCATTCTATGATTCTATGAAAGAGAAAGATGGCCTTTGGGAGGTGTAGACCATTTAAGTTGACGGCTTTCCAATCCATCTTTTTATTTTTAAAGTGATTATTGCTGTCATCTGATGTTCTCTTTGCAAACAATTATGTCTGTAAATGTAATTTTATGAAATGTTCACATAACAGTTGAGTTTTGTACAAGGATCAATGTTGAAGTAAAGAATTATGTTTGCACTGCTTGCTCCTCAGGCTGCAAATACTGCCTCTCAGGGAAGCCCTCGAGAAGCCATGAACTATTAAATTACAGAGAGAATGGGCATTGCAGAACTATAGGGCAGATTTATATTAGATATTAGGAAGAAATTTTTCACTGTGAGGGTGGTGAGACACTGGAACATATTGCCCAGGGAAGCTGTGGATGCCCCATCCCTGGAGGTGTTCAAGGCCAGGCTGGATGAAGCTTTGAGCAACCTGGTCTAGCGGAAGGTGTCCCTGCCTGTGGCAGGGGGGTTGGAACTAGATGATCTTTAAGGTCCTTTCCAACCAAAACCATTCTATGATTCTTTGATTCTATGATCTCACTTGAGCCATCCCCAAGGGCATAAATGAGAATTTTGGATGCCCTGTATGGGGATGCATTTCACTTTTTCTGAACAGAGGCCAGTTAGCAGTGCTTTTTCCTCAGGAAGGGACAAGTGTGTTCTGTAGGAAGGAAGACTTGCCAGGAGGTGCTTGGAAGGGGGCTGAAGAGGAGACAGCTAGTCTGGTGGCTGGGCAAGTTGGGAGTATGAAGCAGACGAGGGAATATGAAAGAGGATTACACCAGAATAGGAATGGGAGAGGCCCTGAGCTGGCAGGGCCCACACCACCTCCTCCCAGATTCTTGCCAGCATGGTTGAGATGCAGAACCTGGCAAGACCCAAAGATGGGGAAAAGTGAAGCTCCTGAAGGTGATGTGACACATCTAGCTGGTCAGCCATGGGCCATTAAGCTCATCTGCACAGAAAAGTTTGAGCCATCTGGTAGTGGTTCCCAAGCAGAAGGTAAGCAAGGATCAGGGTGAGGCAGAGGGACAACTGAAGGACCTCTGGTGTTTATTTTATAGAGCTGCTAGGAAAGTAAACACATCTGTTTATTCAGCATTTTATTTAAAATCTATTTTGTCACTGCATTGTTTAACTTAACATCATGTTGTCTAAATAACTGTCAGAACCTGGGCTCAGTTACAAATATTTGTTTAGAAAGTGAGCTAATTCTTTAAGTGTGTTGGGAGATGCCAATAAAAGTCAAAGAAAAACCATCATGTTAATATTTTGGGGGCAATTTTCCTGGATTATGAATGAGACCCTATGTGTGAGCTGGAAGGAAACTATTGGTTAGAAATGTTTGAAAGGATTGATTTACTGAATGTTGTCCTGGCTTTAGTTTTATACACACTCAAAGAATACAGGTTTTTGTAGAGCCCAAGACTAATATTCTTTCAATTTATTTGCTTATTTAATGCTACATCAGAAGAAGAATTATGACCGAGTCATGAAAGCATTGGATAGTATCACTTCTATTAGAGAGATGACACAGGTGGGTTTAAAAATCTTTTCCTAACTTAATTGCTATTTCTAGAATTAGGAAGATGTTTATATTGCTTGTGATAAGTGGGGAAGTCAATAGTATAATCTCTTTCCTATAGAGTTGCAGTAATATTAAAATGTATGTTGAAAATAACAAATCTGGAGTATCCATAATGGCAGTCAAATACAAGTGATGAAGTAGAACTCAGATCTGAAGTTTAAATAAGAGATAATAAGAATACGATGAGACATGGTAACGTGATAATCACCAATTGCTGCATTTCTGGAAATATCAAAGTCAAACTATGTATTTTATTTCCAAAGCAAAAGGAATAGATTTTGTGACTGTATTCTAAATGATAGCTTTATTTCTATTATAGTGAAACACTTGATCAGCTAAGTATTGCTGAAGACTTGGAAGGTTGGGTCTCTTGGGATTGTTACCGTATGATTTCTCAATATTTACAGTGAGACAGAATCTGATAGCTGTACTTATGTTTATTGTTACACTTCCTTTCCCAAACAGGCCATCTGATTATAACTGATTATTAAAATCTCTCCCATATATATGTACATGTGCTTTTCCAACTGCTGTATAAATGTAGCCTCACAACAGTTTATTATACATTGTATGTATTTGTAAAGTGCTTTGGGATTCTGGAATGAAAAGTGAGGTGTGTAGAGAGGAGTAAAATAAATTGAAAAATAAAATTCACATATTTTTGTTACTTAACATCTTGTAAAAATTTTAAAAATCAAGTATTTCTTTTACCTAATATAAAATCTTGTAAAAAAAGAAAATTGACCACCATTTTGGCTTTTTTTTGTGTTAATTTTTTTTTATGTTTTTAATTCTTGCACTGGAGAGTTTTAGAAGGATGCTGTGCACTGTGATTGAAATCAGGGAATTTTTTCAAAGGGATTATAAAATGATACAGTATTTTATATACCATGGAACAGTTTAAAAAAAGGAGTGGATTATCATGGGGTATTCTGAGAGACTCACTTTTGGGAGGTTCCAGCCCAATTTCTTAATCCAAGAGCCAAACATAAATAGATGTCTTTTGCTGTTCTCCCTGAGATCACTAATGTTTGCTATAATATACTAATTTTGATGCTAATTATATGCTTATTATTTTACTCCAGGGAAAATAATTGCTGTATTAATTCCTGTTGTTGTCAAAACACATTTATAACTGTACAATGCTAAATGTCAGTAAAACTGTGATTTAAGCCTAATAATGAGTCCCATGTATTTGTTTTAATAGATGAAATAATGGGCAATGTAACATATAAAATTCAACCTTATAATTATTCTTTTCTAGGCACCTTACTTGGAAATAAAGAAGCAGATGGATAAACAAGACCCTCTTGCACATCCTCTTCTACAATGGTATAAAATTGACTCACATGAGATGATAATTATTAGAGTACCAAGTTTAATGAATAATCACTTCACCAGTGTAATTTGGTATATGTCCATCCTAGGAATTAATGTCAGGGGTGACATTTGCAACTGCAGATGTTGCTGAATTGTTTCTGGATCTTATCAGGGCCCTCTGAAAACACTGGAAAGACTCCGTCTTATTTGTACAAACTCTGATTTCATTTTTCAGTTAAGATTTGGTGTAATTCCATCTGATCAGTTCAAAGGCCTGCAGCTGAGTGCTTCCACAACACATGTTTAAGAAGAAAAGTTCGGTTTGATTACCATGTCTAATACATCTAACTGTTTCTTGTTTTAGGGTTATTTCTAGTAATAGATCACATATTGTGAAGCTACCAGTTAACAGGGTAAGTTTCTGTGGGTTCTTTATTATTTTCTCATTTCTCGTGGCTTGTTTTAGCATTGTAGGTTGGAGTGTTCCAGCCAAATGTAGGTGTCTGCATTCAAACTAATCACATGGACTCTGTTAACAGACAAGGGAAAGAAATAGGCAGTTTCATGTCATGACTCATAGAATTGTGTTGTGAATATCTAAAACAGGTCAAATGAATAATGCTCAGAAAAAGCCTATTTGAGGTGAGTAGCTCAAATGCAAGGGTCTACTACGTAGTCAGCTGAGATTGGGTGAGAATAACTTCACTATTTGTTTTGTTACCATATAGAATATTAGATACTGAATTGTACAGAAAGTGGTGCACACAATGTACCCGAAGACCCATATATAAGTACACATTGAAAAGAGTATAGCTCTTGAATTTTAGAGGGATGGTGCTGAAATTAGTTTCTTAGTATGTGTGCCTCTGATTAACAACATAGTAATGTTCATCCTTTCAAATGTGGACCTTCATTAAAAACCAGCTCTGATGAGAATACCATGATTCTGTGATTCTGTGTAATTACTTTACTAGAACCATTTTAGGCTAAAATATGTTTCAGAAACTTCCATATGTTTCATAAACTGAAAGACTTTTTACTGTTTGATTTCAGGTAAAAACTATGGTAATGAGACCAATTTCAACTTAGTTCATGTGGTTATTTAGATGCAGTTATGTATTGTGGAAAACAGCATGGCATCTTAAGAACTACCATTATGAAAATACAATACTTTTCTTTTAATCAACTTCTTTTCACTTGTGCACTGTTATATTTTACAGCAACTAAAGTTTATGCACACTCCCCATCAGTTCCTACTTCTCAGCAGTCCACCAGCCAAAGAATCCAATTTTCGAGCTGCTAAAAATCTCTACGGAAGTACCTTTGCATTTCAGTGAGTACACATATTCAAATTAATCAAAGGCTATCAAAATGCCATGCTGTTTTTTTTGTTCTTGCAATTTGAGGTTTACAGCTGTGAATTTATTGTTTTAAAGGATTACTGATCATTTTACATTCTACACTGTGGATTTTAACACTTTCTTTTTTCATTTTTTCAGTGGTTCACACATTGAAAATTGGCATTCCATCCTGAGGAACGGCTTAGTTGTTGCTTCCAATACGAGGCTGCAGGTAAACAGTAGTCTAAATAGACTTTAGCTAACCTGTGCATGCTTGATTACATACTGGCTTAGGCTGGTTTTCAGGGGGCGTGGTTCTGGTAGTCACATAGGTGGAAAAAAGGGATGATTTCAAATACCTTATTGTTTCCTGGAAAAAAGTACTTTTCTGATGCAGTTAAAATGAAGAAGTAACGAGTCTGCTAAAATGTCTAGGAAATCCCATTGCTGGAATCAGTGTTTCAGCTTTACCTTGCAGAACAGCACCTCCAGGAGGCTTAGCTTGGTACTGCTTAAAAGTGTTCGGATTAAACTTTAGAACTACCTAAACCATCTCCATGTTATAGGATCAAAAGGCATACTGTATTTACAGGAACTGGGTTTACAGCATCTTCTCCTCTAGTTTCCCTGGATGTTTAGCAGGCAATAAATTAGTGCAGTGGGGCAGATGCTTATGTATATTACAAATAGGAGTGTACTGGCAAGGGGGGAGCTATTGCAAACTTCATTTTCTCAGACTGAATCATCAGGAGACCAGTATTGCAGAGCAAAGTAGGCCATACCAGAGAGACTGGACAGCTGTAACTTGGTGTATTTTAGTATCAGGGTTTTGGCAGCTGTTCCTTAGAGCTGAGTCCATGATACCTTGGAGGAGGATCCCAGAGTGCTGACTAAGAATTGGGGTGCAGAAGACACTGAAAAAAAGGAAATGGAAATCTCTGCTGTTCACCTTAGTGGTTTGGGTGTTTTTATTCCTATCGTTGGAAAAAACTTCCCCAAGAAAGCAGGATTTACACACCAAAACTCCCCAAAGTAAACCCCTTTGTTTATGCTTATTTTTTTATTGAGAGTTGAGATACTGGGAATAGGAGGAAGCAGTAAACCCTATTTTATGCAAGTTATCATTCTTAGATGTCTCATGCACCTAAGGCATATCCTGAGCCCAGTTCATCCTATATACCCCAGTACCTACCAGTCAGGAAAAATACCTACTCACCAAAGATCCTGTACAACCTTGTAGGATCTGGAGGAGTGAAAGCATGTTTGCACATTCCTATGAGACCTCTGGTATATTGCAGAGACAATGTAAATATCATTGGGTCAGAAAAAATAAATACAGGTGAGCTTGACTCTGAAGCCCAGTGGTCATAACATCTACCTAGGCAGGAGATATGCAGGGTTCTCATTTGTGTTCCAGCGACTTCTTTGTGTGTTTTCTTTAAGGGTTTTCCCACATAAAACAAATAGTCTCTGGTGGAGAAGTGAAATCCATACTTCCCCCTTTCCAGACAAGAAAATGACTGCAGGGCTAGTAAACAGTGCTTGCTTTTGTTGCTTAGCCCAAGCTCCATGACATGGACCAGTGATGTTGATGAAGAAGAGTCTTCCCTTTCTTTCTTTCTTTTCAGACAGCTGGTAGCTTTGTGGCTGAAGCACAGTCCTTCAGTGTGGGATATATGCATGTCCAAATTGGCTCAGGCAAAAGCTTGATTGAACACATTCCTCCAGTACTCAGGCTCAACTAGTGACTTAATTTTTCTATAGCATATGACCGGTGTCATCACCATCTCTTCATTTCTTACCTTAAAGAAAAGAAAAGCAGCTGTTGCTGCTGTCGATTCACAGAGGCTGGCTTAGGCAGTGTTTCCTGCCAAGGTTTTGATGTGAGACACATGCTGAGCTTGCTCAGCCTTGTTAAGGCTGAGGCGTATTTGGCCATGTACAGAAATGCTCCCTGTGGGCATCCTCCATGATAATGCTAGATTTAAAACCAGAAAATGCAATTTTATATATAAATAAGATGTAAAATTACATTTGGGCACTTGGGCATAGTTTCCAGAATACGCCGTACTTTAGTTGTATATTCGCAGAATGATTTTTTAAAAAGACTACTTTGAACGTCATTTTTTACCAGGCAATAAATTGGTGCAGTGGGGCAGATGCTTATGTACATTACAACGTCTTCCTATCATTATTATTTTGTCCAGATAACCAAATTAGTGTTAAATAATCACTCCTCTCTTTTGCAGCTCCATGGTGCAATGTTTGGAAGTGGAATCTACCTTAGTCCATTGTCAAGCATATCATTTGGTTACTCAGGTGATATTTATAAATCACTCTAAAATTGAAGAAATAGAGGGGGGTATCTTAGTCTACTGCTATTCATACCAGCTTCACTGATGATAACACTGTATTAAATCTTATCCTTGTCAACCAAGATTTAATTTATTAAAAAAAAAAGAGAAAATCTAAATCCCATTATTAAATACCTATCCTCGTTTTCCAAGGTGCTCAATCTCTTAAAACTGTGCTTGAAGTAAATAATAGCTAATACTGGATGCTGAGTGTAGTGGAGCAGGTCTTGATTATGCAGTGGAAATCCAGATTTGTGATTTTTTTGTCACTATCTGCCTAAGTCCATCTGACATTATCTATGTATTCATGCGCTTTTACGACCTGATCTGACAAAACAAATATTCATCAATAAGCATGGTCAGTGGTCTATATTTGTGTTCCCAAGTATCACCATATCAGGATTTCCATAGAAAGTACTGGACATTGTGTTTATTTTAGCATGAGAATGGGAAGGATCATCATTTGTCCCACTAGTAAATCCATAAGTGAGTCGCGCAGAGTTTTCCATATAAGAATTAGAGAAGCATAGTAGAAATACGATACACCAATGTGTATATTAAGAAACTGAGGTGACTCTTTCCTCTAGGTGTATTGTATTTATCATTTCCTTACATATGAAAGTGTTGGTATAGCTGAATGTGTGTGTGCATGTAGATGATTATCAGAGTTTTAGTTTTGCTTTCTGATTTCCAGTATTTTTAGGTAATGTCACAATACATTTTAAGAGTTCAGCGTTTTTTACTACTATTTGTGAACTTCAGTATCAATAGTCTCTTAAATGCACTTTTAGCTTTTCAGAGATTAACATGAGTATGGAAGCTTTTTAGGACTCACTAAAAGTGCAGGTTGCAGTGTCTTTATCTAACAAAATGCTCTTCATTTTGGACAACATTGCTTTGTCAGCTTCAATGTGTTTTTTCTCATCTCTCTGCCTTTCTTGGTCCCTTCCATCCAGTGTCCTCCAGAAAGGAGGCCTGTGTTCTTATTAAGTATGTAATACTTGACACGAGTAAAAACCATGGAGGAGTCCTACGCTCCCTGTTCCTTCAAAGAGTTAAACATCCCCATAATTCAGTCTGTGTTTGCAAACTGCCCAGAAATATGCGATACTGGAAAGGCAAGAAGCCTGTAGTAGCATAGAATACAGCAACCTTACATAAACCAACATGGGGAATACAAAAGAGATCTAAGACACAAAGGTAGATGTTTAGATTTCTGAGATGGAAATTGTATCCAATGTGGCTGACAAATAATCTAATACTTTTACATGAAGATAAATCAATTAAACTGACATAGACTTTAAATAAATCAATGACTCCTAAAAATTAATTAGACTTTCAGTAAGTCTAAATAGTGTTAAAGATTAACATCTAAAGTTCTTTCTCCTATGATTTTACTGTCCCTTTCATAGTAAATCAGACTGTGTTCAGCCTGAATAGGGCTGGTTAGACCCAAGACATCCTGACATGCAACTCTGTTAAGCAACTACCAAAGAGCATTCCTGAGCTGAATTCATTGGCATTTAATAGAATCATAGAATCATAGAATGGTTAGGATTGGAAAGGACCTTAAAGATCATAGCTTTCCAACCCTCCTGCCCTGGGCAGGGACACCCTCCACTAGACCAGGTTGCTCAAAGCCTCATCCAGCCTGGCCTTGAACACCTCCAGGGATGGGGCATCCACAACTTCCCTGGGCAATGTGTTCCAGGGTCTCACCACCCTCACAGTGAAAAATTTCTTCCTAAAGTCTAGTCTAAATCTACCCTCTTTCAGCTTGTAACTGTTACCCCTTGTCCT
>VZTO01010464.1:0-21524 GCA_013400615.1 Syrrhaptes paradoxus | reverse complement strand
CCATGTCTTTTTTATGTTGGGGGCCCCACATCTGAACACAGTACTCCAGGTGGGGTCTCACGAGAGCAGAGCAGAGGGGGAGAATCACCTCCCTTGACCTGCTGCTAATGCTTCTCTTGATGCAGCCCAGCACACGGTTGGTTTTCTGGGCTGCAAGCGCACACTGCCGGCTCATGTTGAGCTTCTCATCCACCAGTACCCCCGAGTTCTTCTCCTCAGAGCTGTTCTTGATCCATTCTCGCTCATTTTTGTCTGTTTTTGCGCCTACTTAGTGTTAACTTGACTTTCCTAAGGTCTTTGCAGTACATGTGATGTACTGGTAATTTATGGGATTAAACTGAGATATTCTATGAGAAAATTAACTGGCCTTTTGGGTGCCATGCAAAGGGCCATGATCCCCAGTGTGCTAGCTGCTCTATTCTCTGTACTTAACTTGGCTTATTATGGTGTTTATATGCCAGGGTATTTTACCTGATTTTAATATTCCTAGGGATGAACAAGAAGCAGCAGAAGGTGTCAGCTAAAGATGAACCAGCTTCAGGCAGTAAGGGCAGTAATACATCACAGGTACAGTACATCAGCCGTCTCTGCAAGATTTATGGTTTTATGCTTGGGAACTTGATCGTTCAAAAGGAGGTAATAATTCCCTTTGTGAAAGCTAACAGTTTTATTTTATTGAACAAAATCAACAACTTCAGAGCCTCCAAACATCAAATACAGCGCAACTGCTAGTGACAATTTATGGAGTGTACTGCAAGTCTTGTGCCGTTCTTTTCCAAGCAGAAGAATTTGGGAAGAGAATGAAAATGAAATACAGATTGAATTATGACCCTTAGCAAGCCTTTGCCTTCTCGGTTGCAGACTTGCAAAAGAATGATGCAAAAGGAATCAAGAGCGCTTGTTGCTGGAAAATGAGTAGGATTTCATTTATAGCAAGTCAGTTTTTCATGGTTTTTACATTTTAAACCATTACAATTCTGCTTTATCTAAAGCAAACGCATCACATTTATGTGTAAGGCTAAATTTTGAGAACAAAATCTTATATCTGTCGCCATGGTTAACACATAGAAACTACAGAATAATCTGGCTTGGGAGAGAGATTGGTGTGTAGAAACAGAAGCCCTCAGAAATGGGAAGTCCAGTATAATATGAGGGTAGTGGCCAAAAATTGGTGAGTAAATTCACCTTTTTTCTTCAGCTATCAGTTTGTTTATAAGTAATATTGTGACATTTCAAATAATATTATTAATTCTGTAATAATTGGGAACTTTTCTTTCTGGATGAAGGAGTTCAAGTCCCTCCTACTATAATCCATACAAATAATACAAATGTTTTTAGAAATTCTAGTACATTTAGAAATACAGTGGAAATTGTTTGGTAAGACTGCCTCTATCTGTTCATTAATAAACCACTGAATATAGCATCCCTCTCCTTTGTTACTTTTTCACTCAGTTTGTCTTACTGTACTAATGAAGTTTTCTCATGTTTTTACATCTCAGTCACAGAAGAAAGGACAACAGTCACAATTTTTGCAAAGCCGTAACTTAAAATGCATAGCCTTATGTGAAGGTAAGCTGAAAGCCCTTGACAAACTGTTTTGGTCATGGACATAGTGTTTGTGGATGCAAATCAGTGAGATGTTTAGTTCCAGTATTGGTTGTTTTTAGGTAAGAGGCTACTGGTAGGCATACAAGTACTTGCTAGTAGCTGACCTTTATATTTCAGGTCAAAACATTTCCCTCTTCAGACAAAACCTGTAACACATGCTGAATTTTCATAAAATAATCATATGCACATAGTGACTGTTCATCTCGTCTGTCCTTCAAATGTGATAGTATTCTTAAGCCATCAATATAACCCAGGTCATCGCCTTTATTTGTAACACTGATTTCTTACAAGTTCTTGACAAATGCATTAAACATCTAAAAGTCATAAAAAAGAGCTTTCCTATTGAATTTCCAAATAATTTTTCACTGTTAAGGCAAGTATAATGTTCATCTGGTAATCAGTCTCTTCTTTCTGACTGCTACAGAAATTTTGTGAAGTTAAAATTGAGTGCATGTGAGTACAGTCATTCTCGAAAGGCTTGACTATTCTTTTAATAGCTAATGAAACCTCAGCAGATTGTGAGAACAAAGAATTACGAAATTTGAATAAGAATTGTACCAGCAGTTAGTAATTAGTCTCACTGGACAAGCAAAAATAAATTATATTAAACTCAGTTTGGTCTTCATTTCAAGCATTTATTTTTAAAAGTAAAAGTTAAGACAGTCAGTGGAAAAGAAATGTTTCCTAATGTCCAGTCTAAACCTCCCCTGGAGCAGATTTGGACCATTCCCATGCATCCTGTCACTGGATACGAGGGAGAAGTGCTCCGCACCTCCCTCTCCACTTCCCCTCCGCAGGAAGCTGTAGAGAGCAACAAGGTTGCCCCTCAGCCTTCTTTTCTCCAAACTAGGCAAACCCAAAGCCCTTAGCCACACCTCACAGGACATTCCTTCCAGCCCTTTCACCAGCTTTGTAGCTCTCCTCTGGACGCATTCAAGGACCTTCACATCCATCTTAAATTATGGGGCCCAGAACTTCACACAGTACTCCAAGTGAAGCTGAATACAGGGGGATAGTCACCTCTTCTGACCGGCTGGTTACGCTGTGGTTGATGCATCCCAGGATGCGGTTTGCCCACTTGGCTGTTGGCGCATGCTGCTGACTCCTGTTGAGCCTGTTGTTGACCGGCACCCCAGGTCCCATTCTGCAGGGCTGTTCTCCAGCCACTCCTCTCCCAGTTTATTCTTGTGTGCCACATTACTCCACCCTAGGTGCAGAATCCAGCATTTGGACTTGTTAAATTTCCTCCCATTAATCATAGCGCAGTGTTCCAATCGATAGATCCCTCTGCAAGGCATCCTGTCCCTCAAGAGAGTTAGCAGCACCTCCCAGTTTGGTATCATAAGCAAACTTGCTAATAATGGTGCATTCAACTCCTTCATCCAGATCGTGGATAAATGTATTGAACAGAACTGGCCCTGGAATTGAGCCCTGAGGAACAGCACTGGTGACTGGTCACCAGACAGATGTAGCCCCATTTACTACAACCCTTTGAGCCGTGCCTTTTAGCCAGTTCTTCACCCAGTGCCCCATGAACCTGTTCCTCCATTGCACAGTAGGACAATTTGTCCAGAAGGTTGATGTTTAAATGCATTTATAGAAATCTTTTCAAATACAGATCGATGGTATAGCTTCTACCTAGCAATAAAAAGCTTTCTTTCCTGTGTTGTCCTCATTCAGCTGGCAAACAGCTTATCATCGAATACATTGCTGTTTTCTAAACATTGAGCAAGTTTTGGCAAACTTTGTGATCTCATTGAATCGTAATTGCTGTGCTTAATTTTTAGAAATATTTGGTAGTAATGCAAAACCCATATTTGTCATTTCTCAGTTTCAAGCTTTATCTTTAACAACTTATTCTTGACTCAGGCGTCACCAAAACACAAATATTGCTGTTCCAAAGGCTGATTAGTTGACTCAGATCCTCCTTAACAGCCCTTTGGCCATTTAAAATCAATTTCTAATAAATATACTTTTTCATTTTTAATTCCAATTAACATCTGTCTCCCATACATCAAGCATCTGTGTTTTCTGGAAAATATAACGTATTTTGGAAACAAGAATCAAGTTCATCTCCCTGTTTGTACTAGCAGTCAACTTAGAGCGCATACCACGCCACAGACATGCAGTGGAAAACTAAGAATTCCCAGAAGGCTATTTAAAAAGCATGAAAAAAAAGTATGAAAAAGCAAATATTTTAAAGCAATATTTTTCAGGCATGTTTTAATCACTATGAAATTTATTCTTTCCCTGACAGTGATAACCTCATCCGATCTGCACAAACATGGGGAGATATGGGTAGTTCCCAATACGGATCACGTGTGTACGAGATTTTTCTTTGTGTGAGTACAAAGCTTCTTTTAACATTTAACTTCTGTTCTTCCTAGACCTTTTTCTCCATGCTGCCCTCAGTAGTTGTAGTTGAAGTAGATAAAAGACATTCCTTCCTTATTCTTTAAGGTATCACTTCATTTTTTATCTTCCTCTGTGCTTACTTTTGTTCGAAAATGTATGAATAAGCTGGTGAGAATGGTTTAGTAGATGTTTTGTTATAGAATACATGAATGGAGAGAGACTGATTTTCTGCACTCTGTAGCATTAACATGATTGCAGTAAGTTTATCCATACATTGTAAAATTTAATTTCTATTTGGCTGTATGTTTTAACCCTGAGAAATGAATTAAGGGCTTCTTGTCTATGATGCAGGCACTTCTCTCTCCTCTTACCTATAACTTGTCCCCTTTTGGTCCTAGTGGCTTATTCAGCCAAAAGGTTTCAATGACAATGGCAGCCTTATGACCCTTCACTCTCCAGAGTTTAGGGTCTGCATGTAGTGATGAAGTGCTGCAGATCATTTTAATAGAAACGTGTTAACATATGGAATAAGCACTTGTGATTATTGAATGAAAGAGTGCTTTGGATGGTTTTAGGCTGATTAATAAAGCACTAATTTGATGGTGTTTTCTATATTTTTTTTTTTAGTTACGAAGATGGTCAAGTAGGGGATACAAGCATAAATACACAGGAACCAAGCATTCATAAAGAGATTCTTCGAGTCATTGGCAATCAAACTGCTACTGGTTGAAAGGACCACTCTTAATAAATTGATGTGATTTGGAAGCCTTCCTCAGTCTCAAAGCTGGATTTTGAACTGAAGAAGATGCAAAAAACTAATTTATTATTATTATTATTAGTATTATTATTATTCTAAGCAAATTAACCCTTTGAATACCTACTGTTTTCTTACTTAATATTTCTTATCTCATCAAAATACCTGAGATGGTATGAATTAGTAACTGTAGGGGTGCAAAGTCTATTAATATTCTACAACTAATAATAATTTAGCAGGCGTTTGGGTTGCTCACAATAAACAGACTTTAAAAAGAAGTTTTGTGCTGATATTTTTATATTAAACTTCAATTGGAGGTTTTAGTACTCTATACTGGTATTTTAAATTTAGAATGACTGAATTACAAGCAAGAGAGGAAATTTTATAGCAGAGCACCTGTATTATGCAGGATACTTTGCAATAAGTACAACATTCTCATATTTAAACACAATAAAAGGTTGTTGGAAGGTGTCAAATTAAAGAGATTGGTTACCTGCAGCTATCTTTGATTCACTTTGTTTTACAGAAGTGCAGCTAGGATTTAGAGTCAAAGGTTAAACCAACAATATATTCTTTGCTTAGTGAGTGAAACAAAGCAAACAGTAATGAATGCGATGGTGTATGTTTTATCTTCTCTGGAAACACTGTCTTATCCATTAAGCAGCTCAGTTGCATTTTTTAATTATGCAAGCCTAGCAAACACCTGGAAATCGTGAAGCTGTGAGTTTCCTTTTCACAAATTTGGTTTTTAGATACTAGATTTTGCAGTTACTTTAGATCAACAAAGTTAATATTTTCATCTTGAGTGAAACTGCTCTGTGGTTAAATTTAGCCATGTATTTAAAAGTACACGCTGAATTAAGGCTTTTATGTGATTGAGGTGATTGTTGGTACGTCAGAAAATACAAACAAATGCAAAATTTTACTGATTTTCTCGTGCTGAAATATTTTTATTAATTTATTCCTAAGGGAAAACAAACCAATTCAAATTTCTCTATCCTTTAAATTAGCAACTGGTTTTTCCAAATAAGCATGATGGCAACACAGGCATGGAGGGGCCAAGTCACCAAGGCAGAAGGCATATCCTGATGAGAGCCCTTGATGGCCCTCGCAGTAGCTATCCTGAAGCATCAACCATACCCTTGAATATGGAGAGCAGTTCATGTTACCCATCTGTGCAACTACTACAAGCCACCTCAGAAAGCAAAAATAGACTGAATCCTCACCTATGTTATTTTCATAATAAAGATACTGAAGAGCCAGATAACAGCACAGCAGAACACAGGCATGTTTGTTTCTTTTAAACAGAATTGGTTAGATATGCTGTAATAGGTGATTTCTTCTTTCTAGTTCAAGCTACATTTCCTTATTACTTGCTGCAGTTAAAGTGCCCCACAAGTGAAATAGTGTTATTGGGCCTAGGAGCACATACTTGGATATTTATTCTAGCATTCCAGATGTATTTGCTGGGAACTTCTTTGTCTGGGTTTACATCCAGACTGGTAAAGCCAATCCTGTTTGCAAACCCCTGCTTTGCTACTGAATTTCTGTTTAACTTTCACCCCCATTTGCTGGACCCGTTATTTGAGAACCACTACTCTAGTTGTCATCTTTTGTGTTGGGACACAGGTTAACTTCTTGAAACAAAGAGGATTCTGGAAATTTATCTGTCTATGTAAAGACTGCCTTAGATATGTAACAGCACAAAATCAGCATAGTTCAGAAGTGGAGCTGAAACCCTGGCATGACCATTTCTCTGTAATTTGCTCTGCCATATGTGTATGAATCACTATGTTTTGCAGAACAAAAAGAAACTAGGAAGCAAGTCCACAGCAATATCCTGCATTGACTTGCTGGGCTGGTCCACCCACTCTGGGAGGCCTCCTCAAAAAACTAGGAGAAAAGAAAGATGACAGGGACTGAATGGGAGAAGCCAAGTAAGCAGTCATCTTCTCTGTCGCCTCAAGCTACAACAGAGTCACAAGTGAACCCCTTGAAGGAAGAAACTTGGAATGTAGCTATGGCAGCAAGTCAGCCTTGGTTTGCATGGTGGGGTCGCGATCCTGGCCATGCATTGTAAGTACAACCACTGGAAAAGGGAGGGAAAATACATCTCCACCAAATTTTAAGACTGCTCAGAGGTTTGTTTTAAATGGATGAGCAGGAGGAAGGGACAGCATGGAGGAAAGCAGGGCTCTGAGGTATATGAAGGCCTTGCTGTTGTAAGGTGCCCACTTTGGGGAGTCCTGAGAGTACTGGTTTACACATGGGGCAGGAGGAGGGTGGCCAAGAGTAGAAGGCAGAATGTGAGGAGCACAGGCATTACATAGCAGTGGGAGAGGGCAAAACCTTTCAGGGAGAAAGGTAGTTCTGAAGAAATGAGGGGTTTGTAGGTAGGAAAGACGAAAAAAGAGGAGCCACGGAATTACTGACAGGCACCATTAGCAGCTCAGGTCCCACACAGTGCATGGCAGGAAAGGGGACTGGAAGAAGGAAGCTGCAGTGTGTGGGAACACAGCCCACAAAGGTATGGGGCAGCGCCTGGGCCACCTGGGAAGGTATAGGCAACAGTGGAAGTGCACAATCCTGGTGTCGTACACAAACAGCAATTTAATTAAACCAAAATTCACTTGATAGGCAGTAACTCCTTAGCTTTTTTCTTTAGCCAATATACTAATGAGAAACTTCTAAGGTGTTATATTATCTGCAGGTGAATATGAGTCTTTAGATTGTTTAACAAAGTGTTACTTCTCATAATTTTTAAAGGTGAGGGGAAAGAAGAAGGTTCTTTGGAGTCTGTTACTCAAAGAGCCATTCTATAGCAAACTTTAAAGCTGAAACAAAGACTTTATCACCGAGAACTGGAATGAGAAAACATGATGAGATTTTCTTTCAAGGATTTTTTTCTTATGGTTTTGTCCAAGGACGGAAGCTTCATATTGCCAAATTCTTCCAAATGCTTACATTTGCATGGATTCCAGGGGGTGAAAAATAAAAAGGCAGGGTCATCTGAGCAAGGACTCTGGGTTATCTGTAAAGTCCTTGCATTTCTCTTCTTCTGTTCTCATGCACAAGTATTGATGATAGAGCAATCTTTATAACTCCTGCTGTAAAGATGCAGACTTCGCAGATAGAAAATAGAGCCCCAGGCTGTACTATGTCTCTTGGTAGAAATCTACATGAAGCCGTAGCTATCTAGTTGTGACCATGTGCATCACGGAGCAACCAAGGGAATTCTTGGCCAAGAACTTTACATCCCACG
Organism: Syrrhaptes paradoxus; assembly: GCA_013400615.1. Lineage (NCBI taxonomy): Eukaryota > Metazoa > Chordata > Aves > Pterocliformes > Pteroclidae > Syrrhaptes > Syrrhaptes paradoxus. The sequence goes on along the minus strand of VZTO01010464.1, from coordinate 13,545 downwards.
ACAAATTACAAGCCCTCAAATGGGGAAGGTTTGACAGAAAAATTATGTTAATACCTTCATGTTGCACCCTAGTTCTGAACTGTCATATTTATACTTATGAGAATTTTAAACATTGACATTCAGGCAGATATTTAGCATTCAGGGGGTTAAGCAATTGGTGTTATCTTCTCCTATGATATAGATCAGTGTAGCTCTTTTTTCTTCAGCAGTGCTATGCTGTATAGATAACCTGAGTCTTTGGCTCCATATTACTCAACATAAAATGGCCAGTTTGTGTAATAATCTGCTTAATATTTTACAGGAACTAGTCAATGACACTGGAATTGTTTATGCTTATATTTTTCTCTTGAAAGCCCTTGAAAACCCTTGAAAAAGTGTTATTGATGAAGTATAATTTTATATATTACAGGTGTTGGTACTAAAAATGCATCTGATGAATAATGCTAAGATGATGCTTTTGTTAATATAAGATCACTTCAAATGAAGACCTAGTGCTTAGATCAATTATGCTTTGCTTATAAACCACTTACTACTGTGGAAGCAGTTAGCATACTTCCGACATGGATGAGTACAAAGTGCAAAAAAACTCAAAAAGGGACCACTGAGTTAGAGTTAAGAGACTCATGATTTAAAAAGAAACACCGAAAAAACCCTAAACAAATATCAAACCAGTATCTAGTTACTTAAGCACTAATATTAATTTCAGTTGATTTCTTCTTGGCTCTAGAAAATATAAGTCAAATGCAAAGAGTACGAGCCATGACTGGCAGGGAAGCAATGCTACAGGAGCAAAAGCACTCTGTAATCTTAGCATTGTCACAACAGATGGCTTTGGGGCCTGATCCTGTTGTGCTAAGCACCTGTTGAAGGTGCTGAGGGTCAGGCCCTTGAACAAACATAGATGGTTTCTGTACCAGTCACTCCTTGCTCTCATGGTAAGTTATTTGGAAGCTGCTGAGGCAAAGGCCCGTTGCAATGGGGTTGGTATGCAGCCGCCCGTGCATTGCCTGGCCTGCTGGACTGGGAGGGCGTTAGCAGGACTCGGCATCTCCTTGGCTTGCACGATGGTGGGTGGCAGCCATGGGGGCGAGGGGAAGGGGAGAAGGGGCTGGGAGGGCCCCAGCAGATGGGGCCCAGCCTTGCCAGTCCTGTCCTGTCTGCCGGCACTGCAGACATTGTGCCAGCAGCACCGAGGCAGTCTGTCTGGCACTGGCCAAGCAACCACTTGTCACTTGGGTAACGTAGGGTCCTGCAGTGTTTTGTTTGCAAAACTGAAGCATTAATCTGGTGTCCTGCGCAATTTGTTTGTTGCAAACTCTACCTCAAGGTGAAAGAGGAGCCTGTTGACTAAACAGAGCAAGGTCTGTCATTTGGAGAGCGGTTGAGATATGTGTAGCATTGAAAGTTGTTCAGAAAGGCTCTTGAGTCTAGTCAGCCAGGGCTGTGGTAATAATAATATTTATTCTTTAAAGTGCTCAGGAGTGGAGGAACATTTCGTCTTCAGAAGGGGATAAATAAAAATGGGAAGATTTACTCAAAGCAGAGCGGCATTTGGTGTGCACGGTGTTGTGTAAAATACACAAAGATGTTGCTTATAGTTTGGATTTCTGGATTTGGTTTTGGAAATGTCAGGTCTGGCAGTGCTGAGCTCCTCTGTGTTTCCTGGGGTGGCAGTTGCATACCCCTGCTCACTGGCTGGACCAACAGCCACCAGCAAGAGCAGGGGGAATAGAACACCTTCAGTGGCTGTTTTGTAGTATTTTGATTGTGTGCTCCTGCTAAGTTCCAGTCTGCCGCAGAATGGCTGCGATGTAAATTACTACCCATTACACTTTGCTTTCGGATTTTGTATACAAACTAGGTATAAGACTTTTGTAAAGCAAAAAAAAAAAAAAATCCAAGTAGTTTTTAGATGAGCATATCTAGTGTGTGAAAAACCTGTTGAAGAATAGATTACATTAAACATTTACCAGCAAGTCAGTAAAAATAGTCCTTATACACATACATTCAATATAATTTAATATTCTAAAAATAATTTTTAAATTCACCCAGTATGTATTGTATCTTTGAATTTTAAGAAGCAGTCACTCCTTTATGTAAACATAAAATATGCCTATGTTTCTTTACGGCCTTTTCTTCTCCAAATAAATTTATAAAATTCTGTGCACAAAATAGTATTGCAGCCTGCTATTTAGCCTATGGTGCCTTAGAGTTACTACAAATATTTAACAAAATGTACATAGTGTAAATACTGCCAGAAGATCGCTAAGGCCAAATATTTTCTCTATTCACTTTTTACTGCACTTGCTTTCTATTGCTATTTAAGCCTCTTTTATCCAGCTTTGTAACAGTTACAACATTGTAGCCAATGTAAATGTTTACTTTCAATAAATCAAAATTTGTTCAACAAGTACTGTGCATTTGGGCACTATTTTGAGAACTCTGTTCAAAGTTAAAACAGTTGTCTAAGAATTAAACTGCGTCTGAAGCAGTTTCTTGACTCTTGCTAATCTCAAAGACATCTAAAGGTTATGCCATGCTTTTACACATATTATTGGAGTAAAATTTTTCAGCAGTGATCTTTTTAGAAATGCTTAGATGAACTGTAAAACCAGCTTTTCATGCTGTGTTTGTCTGAATGGGTTCCACAACTGGTTCAAAATAGAGATACTGGAATTAAAGCAGTATTTGGCATGTACAGTATCATATAAAATGCATAAGGATGTCTCAAGATACACATTTAAATTGCTTTTAATGAAGAAGTCCTCTCTTTTTCATTAGAGCTGTTTTTGTCATGAAAGCACAGCAAATATATGACAAACCATGTTGTACTATAATGTGGGCATGTTTAAAGTATAAATGCACATCTGTAGCTCATAAAATATGCAGGCATTTGTGGGACTGGTTATTAATTCAGTGAATGTACTGGTTTGTTTCACTGCCTATGAGCTCATTTTAATTATATAGGTGTATGTTGTATCTTTTGAAAGTTTTATCTTTTGCTTTGTTAAACTTTTTTTTTTTTTGGCAGATTTTGGGTTGGAAAAGTTAAAGTGATACTATTATTTTTAATACTGTTAGTTATTTTACATAACTATAACTGTGGGAGAGAGGAAAAAATACATCAATGCTACCCTAAATTAGGCTTTGACTGGAGTGTAGAGACTGGAGCTTGAATTCCATAAACAAGATATTGCATATTTTGAGAATCTTAGAGTTGGAAGAAATTGTGACTTCCAAACTCACAAAATAACAGGCTAATCAGTGGTGAAATCTCAGACTGCATCACAAGCTCTCTCAGTATGCACCAATAGTCAGTTTTCCATTGAGAACGTTTATTGCATATTCTATTTACCTGTTGAACAGTTCAATGTGAGACTCAAGAGGTTATTAATCCAAACATTAATTGACAACAATACAAAATTATTGCAATGGACCAGAGCTGCTTTCAAATGCACACATTTCCTTTTTGACAGGAGGAAGAGCAGAAAATCTAAGAAAATATGTCCATTGGAAAAAGTACATGCTGTATTCATTAAATTGTGTTTGAATGCTTGACCAACATACTTGTTTTTGATTTACTGTGCAGTACAGATTTCTGCAAATAAATTTTGCACAGGTCACATAGCCTGAGCCCTATCCAAGAGGGATTTGTCCCCCTGAAATATTGGGAGGCTTCTTAAACAGAGCTGCGTTAGACAAATGAAGCCACTAGTAGCTGAGGGCTATAACTTTGCTATGCCCCAGCTCTCAGCACAGTGCAAGCTCTTTAGTTACTAAAGAGAAGAAATCTTCAGGAATATAACAAAGGCTTTAGGGCTCACTGCCTTGCAAAACCCAGGTGTCAAAACAGGTGAAAAACAGGAACAGCACATGAAAAAAACCATAGGTTTTAAATTGGCATTTTTTTATTAGCCCACATAATGGCTCCTTCAGGATAATTTTCTTAAATGTGGCAAACATTTTCCATTCACATTCAGGGGAGAAAAGTATAATTCAACACACGGAAACTGAAGCCTCTGAATGGGGCATAAGACGCTTTTAGTAGCAGCACTGGAAGTAGCGAGCCCTGTGCAAAGCATCAGCTATTGGATTTCAGCCAGTTCCAGAAAACTGACATTTTGCAAAATGTTGAAGCAGTGGGAATAACACTACCAGCAGGAACAGCAACTGCTGCAGAAGCAAGAACAGCACAATTCTCCAGAGATCATGTCTGGAAAAAAACAGAGCAACTCCTGGCTTAAGGTTTGCTCAACAAAAGCCAGATCTTATCATCAGCAAAGCAATTCTAATTTGTAACTTCTAAAGAGAAAGCTTTCCATTGTTTGGGAGAAATGAGAAAAAAATATGTTAGTTTTCTTCAGCCTGGTGTCCTGTAGCTGTAAAGCTCAGTCTAATAGCATGTTTGGAGCAGTGTCCCACTGTGCTTGCATCTAGCAGGCTTACTTACAGCAGTAGTGACTGTCTTACAGATCTTGGGCAGAATGAGGAATGGCTCAGTTAGCTGGCAGGTCCTTGGAGCCTGTCTTATGTTTTTACATATTCAGATGGATTCTGTACAGGTAAAACAGTCCAGAAAGGGAGTAGGTGGCTAATACTTTCCTTGCTGGTTTTCAACTCTGATCAGATCCGTATGAGCTGTTTAACAAACAATTTTGCTGACTGTTTAGGAAAAAAATCTTGCTCCTCCATCACTCCTAGATGAATACCTCGGGGTTTGAAGGTATTTCTCCTCATAATCATCTACCAAAGTTAATTCAGAAGAAGTCTGAGGATGAGAGGAGTTGGAGCCCAAGCCAGTTTAAGTATTTATATTCATGTAAATATGTAAGTATGTATTTTATTTAAATTTGCATCTACGTATAGAAACATAAAACAGTTCTGTGGACTCAAAACTAAGAATCAAGATATCACCGTTGAAAATACTCTTGACAAATACAGTGTGTTACAAATACAGTTTTTAACTACCCTAATATGGTAGCTTTTGGTAGGTCTGTCTTGCTGTCTTTTTGGCAATGACATGTTTTGCTAGAGGTTTTTAAATTCTCGTCCATGGGGAATTTGAAGGAGCTGGTCATGCCTCCTCTGTGTGTGTGTTACTGTGGAGCTGGCATATTGGTCTTCATGCAATATTCCATCTGTGTGAAATTGTATTATTCCACTGTTTGGCTCTTTATTATCTCAGGCGAACTTAGATTTCATGCTTGCCATGCTAATCAGTAGGACATAAATATCAAAAAGCTCAAGTCTGTTCTGTGGCTGCTGAACTTGCTTCTACTTGTAACATGTATTTTTTTTCTACTTTAAAAGCATCTTGATTTATGGCTACTGTTTGTGAAGGAAGCACCAAAGTCTCCTTTACTACTTTTAGTATCAACCTTTCTTCAGATTCCTTCAAGTACTGTATGCTTTGGACCTTTGCATCTTTTTCTTCAGCTGCATCTCTTGACAATACCAGTAGCATTGGGTCCATTTTATGCCCCAGTTACTAAGGTCTTTGGGTGGCTGCTAAGCAACTTACTAAACCTGAGCTGTGGCACTTCTTTCTCACTGAAAGGCTTGCTTTCTTTTTGTCCAGATTTTTTTTTTAAAGCCTCCAGTACCTCTACTCCACTACCAAAAAGTTACATACAAAAGAGAGGACTTGTTGGGAAGATGACCATTTTGCTGTTTGTCATGTTCAATGACTTCATATTCTGTATAGCTATGTTAATATGACCTGAATTTCTGATCCATTGCAGTTCTCTTTTGTTCACACAGCTAGCCTTTAGGAAAGCATCAAATACTGAGGATATTTCAGTTCAAATGCAAAAATCTGCCGCCACAAATAATAAAAAAGTATTGAAATTGCAGTCCTGCAATATGAAAAGCATGTGTACAAACTATTAACTTATACATGAGAACAAGAATGTGTGGCTGAAAGAGTATGCCAAGAAGGATGCTGTTAAAAGCTAAGGAGTTTTATATACACAATTTCCTCTCAGAATTTCCTTTCATCTAAGCAAAATCAGTGGTGTAAGTTTAAAATACTCCCTTCCTGTAGTTCTGGCTATGTCTTTAAATAGGGCTCAGTTTGGATTGGTGGTCTTTCCTTCCCAGATTCTTGTTTTCCTGTGTTGTTACTATAAGGAAAGCTTACTGTGGTATTAGTTACTTCAAGGAATGTCATTGATCTGCTAGATTAATCTGCTTGAACAATTTCCATAAATTGGTTTGAAACAGGCTTTTTGATCAATAAGCTACCATATGCATTTTCTTTCTTCACACAGAGATTTTTTATGTTTGTAAACCCCAAGACCATTTACTTGCATCAAACTTTTCCTTAGAGGATTAAAAGATTTGATGGCATGTGAAATTTTCCAGTATGAAAAATGAAGATCTTTTACTTGTGTTTATACAAGTGGAGTTTCAATGGCCTGGGCAGCAGATGCTTTGGTGAAAAAAATTATGAATTGTTTCAAATTAAGCCTGACTTTGGTTTTGGCTTTTAGGATATCATTGACCTATTGGATGAAGCTAAAAATTCTGGCCATTCTGATATAATTCTGTTATATATAAATGATGTTACTTTGTGTAAACTGTTCCTTTACATTGACTGCTCAGTGGATCTTTATTCACTTACATTCTTGCCAACTCTAACATGCATGAATGCAAAGAAAAAATCCTACCATAAAGATATGGTTCATGGTCCATGCTGACTGGAAATTGTGTAGCAATTTATGTAGGGTAAAATTGTGCAAGGAATCACGTTAGTAGTTCTACAAGCTGTACAGTTATGTTTCATGCCCACCAATGTTCTCGAACCTGTTCAATTTGCTTGTACGGGAGCAGCCAGCCTGGTCAGACTCTGGAGGTTTGTTTGTCTAGACCTAGATCTTTGCTCTGTAGCAGTAAAGCTATTCCTTGGTGGAAGATACATTTCTTAAAGCACTGCTGTGCTTGTGTTTCGCTTTGTACAGTCTCCTGTGGGGAAGCAAATGCAAAATGGATGAAGGATGCAATTATTTTGATTTGTAGCATTATTCCTACATCCTGAGTAAATACAAGTAATTTCACAGCATTTTAGTCAATTATAATTCAGGCCTCTGTATAGAATTCAATATCAACAATAATTAGCTTTGTTTCCTTTATACATACATACACACATACACATGCATATATCCTTTTTATTTTTGATTAGCAAGTTGTTGTTTGAATACAGGAAAGTGGGGACCGTTGTTTTGTGTAGAGATTGTCTAAACTTGCAAAGACAGCTGAGCAAGTAGAGCTCAGTCATGAATGACAATTTATTCCAGTGCTCTGCTGAACGAGACTACTGAATCCTGTGGGTGGTTTTGTAAAAAAATGTGAGACAGTGTCTGCTGGAAAGTTAAGTCTCTGTGATCAGAACAGATTCAAAACCAAGCTTCTTGAGGTGCAGGACTTGTGGTTTAACATATTCCATCTCCACCAGTCCCATAACAAGGATTTGATTAGATACTTGTATTTGCTCTTTTTTTGCTTTTTTTTTCTTTTTCACTAGAAACTTTCTCTGGGCAAATAACTATATCCAAAAACTTTTCTAACTGTAAAAGCCATTGCCAGTTAATCACAGCTGTGTCAGTTTAAAGATGTGATTTCCACAACTTAGTCCTTTAGATTTATGGTGCTCTCTATGATTTTTATTTTTTCCCCCACATTATGAATGCCTCATTTCTCTTGAGGGCCATAAAAACTTGAAAGGTATAGTAGCAATATGCAGCACAGACTTCCTTGCACCCTCTTGCTGGTCTGCATAAAACCTGAATTGAGGTACTCATTTCCTGCAGTGATTAATCAACATAATGTGATCATTTGATGAAAATCATGCTATAATAGATATTTTGAAGGAGGATGTTGGGGTTTTTTGGGTTCTTTTGTTTCACTGAGCCCTTTCAGCAGTAAGTGAAATTTGCTCTTTCCTTTCTCTGCTGGTTTGAGCACATCTCTATCTCTTCACTTTTAATTTTATTTCCTTAGGTCAGAATGTTGGGCCAGACACCAAAGGGCTACTTAATTGAGGAAGCAATTTTACTTACGGAGTTGTTCTTACAGCAACCTACTGGACCAGACTGCTGGTATGAGAAAGCCTGGACAAGAACTGCATTTCCAACCTGTTTTCTGGTGGGTAGGGTTTGCTTCCTGCAGGGCACACCAGAGAGTGTGCCTGGAAATTTGGCAATTCCCACAAATTCCTTATGAACCAAGGGCTCTCTTCAGTCACATCTGAGCCACAGCATCTTTCACCTTCTCCTGTTTGCCCAGCTGCATTTGACCTTGTCTCCTCGGGGTTCAAGCTGAACTATTTTTTAATTCAGCTCCAGCAGCTCCAAAGGCTCACTTAGGGTAAAGCATGCATTCTTGCTCATGAAAACACTTAGTATTTTGCTCACATTTTAAACATTTGCATGAAAGTTATTTTTTAATGCTGTCTTGGAAGTGCACCCTGTCATGGCCACAAATGTGATCAGAGGGATGGAACACCTCTCCTGTGAAGGAAGGCTGAGCTGGGGTACTTAAAGGGGGATTATGAGAAAGATGGGGACAGACTTTTTAGTAGGGTCTATAGGGGTAGGACAAGGGGTAATTCAGACTAGATACAAGGAAGAATTTTTTTACAGTGAGGGTGGTAAAACAGTGGACCAGGTTGCCTAGAGAGGTTGTAGGTGCCCCATCCCTGGAAACATTCAAGGTCAGGTTGGATGGGGCTCTGAGCAACCTGATCTAGTGCAAGATGTCCCCCCTGAATTTTGAAGGTCCCTTCCAGCTCAAACTGTTCTGTGATTCTCTGGGTAACACCTACCAGGCGAGATTGCCTTGCTTTGTTCTTTCCTGGGCAATGTCTGAAAGCCCATCTCCTGACCTTTCCCTGTGTTCACCCTAGACTCTATTACCTCTGACTCTTACTGACACTCGTAGGAGTTTAACATGCAAAGTGGCCCTGCCACTGGGGCAAAGCCCCTGGCCCACCATCAGGAGAACTGGCCTTTCTACCAGCTGGGCTTGCCGTGTTACTAGAGAAGTCACCAATCACACATTTTGGTCAAATAGTTCTTCAGTGTGGAAAGATGTAGGCTGACAGAAAAATAAACAAAGTGTGTAAACTCCCTGCAGGACTTAGGGAATGCTGCTTTTGAGATCTAACAGCAATTCTGCAGTAGCAAAAATATGACAGCCTGAGCTTTCAATCACTTGTCAAACTCTCCACTCACCTTGGCATAATCAAACCTGTACTCTCATCAATGCTATGTGAGGTGAATGCACTATACTGTTGCCTCCACAGTCCCTTGAAATATTTGTGTGCAGACTAAACTCAAGTCAGAGCCTGGCTTCTGCATGTGCATACAACAGTCCTGACAGAGATCAGCCTCAAAAGCTCAGGCTTTTCCTAAAGCTGTGCATACAGTGTGTCATACATGAGGGAAGTATCACTAAGAAGCTGTTCCTGTCAGGGTAGAAACCTCTTTCTGAACACGATGCAGCCCTGTGTCAAAGATGCAGGAACAGACGGTAGTGATCTGTCCTGTGTGAGGTGGGATTTGGGTTCTTCCCTCTATTCTGACAACCCCTTTTCCATTACCCTTCTTGTGCTGCAGGGCAGGGGTTCTCAACTCGTAACTCATGCAAAACCACAGCACACCAGCACACAACTCCAAAAGGAAGTTGAGGACAGTGGCATACAACTACACATGTAATATACACCAAAAAGAACTGAAAGCACAGAGAATGCATATTTTTACAGCATGCAAAGCCTTCTTTAGCTTGTAAAAGTAACTAGTATAGTAAAAGCAATAATATTTTGGGTTTTGTCATTGGTTGAACAGGCAGAGAGAGGAGAGGTCTTCCTCAACAATACCAACAGTTCTGAGGAAAGCTGGCTCAAGCACAATGCTGGGGACATGTTCCTTCAGCCCCTCTCTGAGGACTCTGGCCTGAGGGTCCTGTTTGACATCAGCTGACAGTAGAAAAGTCCAGGAGAGAGGGAAGGTAATCTCTGAAAGATAAAACCATGATTTTACAGAAAGAGAGCTGCAGAAAAGTGAGTATGTGGGCAATGTGTTTTCTGCCAGCAATATCAGTGAATGAGTGGGTTCTGGATAGTGTTCGGGTGATCATGTGTGCAATGTTATGTGCCCAGTTGTTTTCCATATAGACAGTGGTGCTATCTTTATAGTTATCATTTTCTCATAAAACTAACTTCAATGAATCATTCTCATAGAATTTTCTGTAGCCCTGCTTCTGAACTTCATAAATATCCCAAATTGAGAATAAACTTGGCTACTGGAATTCCTACAGGAGACTGGGCTATCAGGGCATTTCCTAAAGCCAGAATAAGAGACAAGTCATGCCAAAGAAAGGATGACACATGTCCCCCACAGCCTGGTCTGTTCTTCCCAGTGGAGCATCTCAATCTGAGGAAGAAAACCATAGATGCGAGTTTCCTACCAGTGGTAAACTGAAGTGCTCTTTCATAAAACCCAGTGCCATAGAATCATAGAATAGTCTGGATTGGAAAGGACCTTAGAGACCATCAAGTTCCAACCCCCCTGCCATGGGCAGGGACACCTTCCACCAGACCAGGATACTCAAAGCCTCATCCAGCCTGGCCTTGAACACCTCCAGGGATGGGGCATCCACAGCTTCCCTGAGAAGCCTCTTCCAGTGTCTCACCACCCTCACAGTAAATAATTTCTTCCCAATATCTAATAGAAATCCACCCTGTTTCAGCTTAAAACCGATATGCCTCATCCTATCACTACACTCCCTGATAAGAGAGTCACTCCTCATCTTTCCTGTAGTTATAGCAGCCTTCTAGTACTTCAAGGGAGAAGGCTGCTAGAAGGTCTCCCTGGAGCCTTCTCTTCCCTAGGTTAAACTCAGCCTGTCCTTGTACAGGATATGCTCCAGCCCTCTGACCATCTTCATGGCTTTCCTCTGGACCTGCTCCAGCATGTCTGTGTCTTTCCTGTGCTGAGGACTTCAGAGCTGGATGCAGTACTCTAGGTGAGGTCTCATGAGAGTGGAGTAGAGAGGGAGAATCACCTTCCTCAAGCTGCTGGTCACGCTTCTTTTGATGCAGCCCAGGATATATTTGTCTTTCAGGGCTGCAGGTGCACATTGCTAGGTCATGTTGAGCTGCTCATCAACCAACACCCTCAAGTCCCTCTCTTCAGGTCTTTTCCTCCCAGCTTGTACTTGTGCTTGGGATTGCCCCGACTCCTGTGCACTACCTCCTTGCACTTGTCCTTGTTGGACTTCATGAGGTTTGCATGGGCCCACCTCTTTAGCCTGTCCAGGTCCCTCTGGATGGCATCCCTTCCCTCCGGCATGTCAACTGCTCCACGCAGTTTGGTGTTATCGGCAAACTTGCTGAAGGTACACTCAATCCCCCTGTTCATGTCTCCAACAAAGATACTCAACAACACCGGTCCCAATACCAACCCCTGTGGAACACCACTTGTACCAGTCTCCACTTGGACACTGGGCCATTGATGGCAACTCTTTGAGTGTGACCATTCAGCCAATTCCTTATCCACTGAGTGGTCCTTCTGTCAGATCCATGTCTCTCCAATTTAGGAACAAGTACGTCATGTACGTCATGTACATGCTTTTCCNTGGGACAGTGTCAAAGGATTTGCAACTTTGGCAACTGATAAAAAAGAAAATGAGATGTGCTCAGTTTTTCTAAAAGAATAGATGTAACACACCTACCTTCAGTGCTCTGTATTCTAGCAGTATTTGACTGCAGCTTCCCAGCAGGTGTTGAATCTCTGAAAAAGTATCATCTATTTCATGATTTCTGAATTATAAGTGAAAACTGATAGATTTATGATGTCTTTTTACTGTGTGCAGTTGCCTCCACACATTGTACTGGTTTGACTGTTAAGATCCAGCTGTCATAGTCATTTTAATGCTTTCTACCTTGTAATCCCAGCTTTTCCAGACAGACTTCGTTAGTCTTCCAAAATTTTTCTAGGACCTGAGAGTTAGCCAGCAGGGAGGGTAATGCTGATAGACTAGAAAGTTAAAGCTCCAGTTTTGAAGTCATTAATTTCCTTCTCTCAGAATGGACTCATTTATACCTTTAAAAGCAACTCAGCAAATTATTTGTTCCTGTCACCTGAGCAAAGTATTGTGTTTTGCTTGCTTCCTTAAAGAATGGCATATTAAAAACATATTTTTGCTATTTATCTCTTGCATGGTTGTAATACTAGTTAACCCCTCAGCTGATGGCAAAAAGAATAAAGGCAGAAAAATGAACATTTCTAGGTTTTATTAGATATTTTTATCTAAGGGTAAATGATGAGATATGGAACAGTAGTAGTTCTTTTCCAAACTTGCTGATCTGCAGGATTAGATTTGATACTATTTCTCTTTCCTTCTAGTATAGTTTTGTGTCATTTGCTTCCATTTTTATTACTGCAATGAATTATGTAAACTTGTAATTATCATTATCAGATGTGTTGAGGCATTTAAAAGCATTATCAGATATGGCACTTGGCCACAAGCTATATGGCCAAAATCCATATAATGTGTAAGCACTTAACTATAGGAGGTTTTAAAGATCTGTGAGCCTTGAGGGTTAGATTTTGACTTGATAAATCTTTGATAGTGCTCATCAAGCACAAATTATTAATACAGCCTCTTGACTGGAGAAGGATAAAATAAATTATCTCCATGAATAACTGAATATTTACTTTTTATGTCTGTGAAGTGGACAGTTCAAAAACCTGTAATGTTACTTCATCTTCCTCCAGTGTTAGACTTGGGAGATTTGATTTTCTTGGAATATAGTACGATTCTTTTTCCATGTTCTTTCAGCATGAGAATAAGGTTGTCTTTTAATGAGATGTCATCTAGAATAGGGTGGCAAGACGACAGCAGCTAAGCTTCATGATGTGGTATATAACCTGGACATTTTTATTTTATATGGTTTACACTTTAAGAAAATGCTTATTTCACAAGATTTGGGATTTATTTTACTTGGAAAAAACAATAGCAATGGTCTTTGAAAAATAAAGAAATAAGCTAAATGTATGTTGGCATGCCAGCAACTGTTAAATGACCACACATTTGTATATATTAAACCCTGGCAAAGAAGAAAAAGGTTTTCCCCATAGAAAGACTGGCTGCAAGGTCAGCATGAGAGGTACATGTGAGATGCATTTAGCAAATATTACTTGCCAAAATGTGCTGCTGTCTCACATCATAACTAAAAAGTAGTGATGTACAGGAGAGCCACTCCTAAGCACTCTCTAGATGTTCTTTGTCTCTGTGTTTCCCCTCATTTATCCTTGTTTCTCTCTTTACAGGTACATTGATGAAATGGTATATATTCAAAAGCAGTGGAAAGCTCGATTGGTAGCAAAAGTGGCTAAAACTAAAAGTAGTCTTTAACTTGGAGGTGTTATCAAAGGCATAAGAGTAGATATGCCTGTTCATTTTAAACATAGAATCATAGAATGGTTTGGGTTCGAAGGGACCTTAAAGATCAATTTCCAACTCCCAGCCATGGGCAGGGACACC